>JBBMJZ010237481.1:0-19061 GCA_037833815.1 Zingiber zerumbet
TTGCTAACTAACTATCAGGAAATAGCAGTATTCACTTGGTTAGACAAATTCAGTATTGATGTCCAGTTAGAAATTTGTTAAAAAAGGACTACTTAACTTGATCAATGTACTATTGTATTTTCCACCCAGACTTATATTGATGCATTGATATAAACATCTAAATTCTAGGCAAAAGACCTACACATCTCACATCATTCTATATTTTTGAATACACAATCAAGTTAGACCTAGTGTATTTATGAGATGCTCGTTCCCTAGATCTATATGATCACGCTTTATATGGGTTCAATCTAGACTAAGGCCAAAATAATTTTACAACAATAGAGAAATGGGAAATTTTTAGAAAACATAATTAAAGAATTTTCCTAGAATTTGTAAATCACATGAAAATTTATTTAATAACAATAGTCCTAGTCTATTGTGCACATTCTCAGTCGTCTTCATAGGTTACTAAATTTAGATTCTGACAGATGTTTAGTCAAAATGTCAGTTAGATTTAACTTAGACTCAACATTGTTGAGTTCAATGTCTCCTTTGGCGATGTGATCTCCAATGAAGTGATGTTTATTTCAATATGTTTGGTTCTTGAATGATGCACTGGATTTTTTGTTAAGTTGATTGTACTGATATTATCAATATGGATTTTTATATTTTTATATTCTAAGTTAAAGTCTTTTAATGTGTACATCATTCATAACAATTGTGCTACACACTCACTCATTGCTATGTATTCGGCTTCAGTAGTAGAAAAAATAATATAGTGTTGTTTTGTACTAAATCAGCTAACAAATGATGGTCCAAGTAATTAACATCTATCACTTGTACTTTTACAATTTAGTTTATAGCCGATATAGTATGAGTCAGAGTAACCTATAAGTTCAAAATTAGGTATTATAGGGTATTAAATTCCTACATTTAATGTGTCTTTTAAGTATCTAAAAATTCTTTTTACATTAGTTAAGTGAGATTCCTGAGCATATATTTGGTATTTAGCACACATACTAACTGTAAATAAAATATCAGGTTTACTTGCAGTTAAATATAAAAGGTTGCCTATGACACTCCTATAATATTTTAGATCTACTGGTTTTCCATTTAGATCACTATCTAAGGTTGTGTTAGTCGCCATTGGTGCTTTTATTTCTTTGGTGATCGTGTCCGAGTCAAAGAGGTGGAGGCTGGGGATGTTGCACTCCCGCTGACTGGGCGAAGACTCTGAAGGCGTGGATCTCCCTCTGACGTGGATATGCAAGCACAATGCCGAGCTGGGAGGGGTTCCCCGGCGATGACCCTCCGACGCTCAAGTCAGATCTCCGGTGACGAGAACGTAGAACAATAAGGAAGCGAAAACTGTAGCTACAGTAGAAGAATGAGCATACCTCCGTCAAAGTCTGGGGGTCCTTATATATGGCTCCCTGAAGGCGTGTGCATGCTTCTCGAGGCATGCATGCTCCTCAAAGCATACCTGGAAAAGACGTGTCAAAAAAGCGTGTCTGACGTCATACCTCAATAGCCCGAGCATATTCCTGGCGTGATAGTGGAAGTTTAGACCGTATGATTCTCTGCTTGACCATGCCGCCAACCATGCCGCCTTTCGGCGACACTGGTCCCTAGGAATATATTCCTAACTGCTACTTTTGTCTGATACTGGGTCGGGCGGGATAGCCGCTCGGCCAGCCTGTCGTCTGACTGGTGTCGTAGTCGAGCCGAGCGGGGTTTCCACTTAGCCGATAATCCGCAGTCTTGACTCCGTCCTGTCGTGAGGGAGCCATGCCCCCCCCCCCGGGTCGGGGTTGTGTCCACAATTCGGCCGAACGGGAGGCCATGCCGCCCGCTCGGCCTTCCTCCTTCCCTGCTTGCACCTTGTAAGCGTTGGAAACTCGGCATCTGGCCAAGCTGTCGTAGCGTCGGCTCGGGTACTTCTTGTGCCGAGCGGGAGGGTGGATCGGGCGATCCCCGAGGCATTGACCGCTTTGACTTTGACCTCCCTCGTGTCATTGACTCCTCTGCTGATCGGGTCCCGCCCTACCACCGGATCAATAACTATAATTTGACAGAAATTGTCTCTTTCATTGATAGGATGATCCTCCTTATATACAAAGATAAATCCCTTAAAATTAGAGATGTGATAAGTATGAATTAACTACAATCCAATCTAGGAAATAAATAATAGGGAATAAATCCCTACAAAATAGGGATAAAATAACAAGTTGTCTAGTTTGAATTTCAACACTCCCCCTCAAGCTAGGCGATAAATGTTCTCCAAACCCATAATCGAGCTTAATTCGATGATGTTGGGTTTGAATAGTGCCTTTGTAAAAATGCTGGTGTTTTGAAGAGACATGGCAAAGCATGATGTCTTTATTTTCAATCTTCTCACTAATGAAATGTTTGGTACAGTCATGATAAACTAGGTTCTTGGCAATGACAATAGTGGACTGATTGTCACACATAATTTGGATTAAATCTCTTGTTTTTAGCCTGAGTTCTGTTCGAATTCGCTGTAATCAGATTCCCTCACAAATGCACAATGTTAGAGCTCGGAATTCAGCCTCGACACTACTTCGAGCGACAACTGTTTGCTTTTTACTACGCCAAGTGACTAAATTTCCCCAAATGAACGTACAAATCCGAAAGTAGATCTTCGGTCGCTAGGTGAACTTGCCAATTAGCATCAGTGTAAACCTCCAAGGTTTGCCCATCTGTCTTTCTAAACACGAGTCCTTTTCCTGGTCTCTTTTTAGATATCTCATTATTTGAATCATAACATCCATGTGATCAACTGAAGGATTTCCTATAAATTGGCTAATGCATCTGCCAACAAAACTTATATCTGAGAGAGTGAGTTAAATAGATAAATTTGCCTACCAATCGTTGATATCGTCCTTTATCAGCTTCCATTTCATCAGTCCGAGACCTCGACTTGGTATTAGGATCTATAGGTGTATCAACTGACTTACATCCACTCAACCCAGTTTCTTATAGTAGGTCAAGAACATACTTTCTTTGAGACACAGATTCCGTTGGGACTTCTAGCTACTTCCATTCCAAAGAAGTATTCGAGTTGTCCCAGATCCTTGATTTCAACTCCTTAGATAGGAGTGACTTAAGCCTTTTGATTTCTGGTTCATGATTTCCTGTGAGGACAATATCATCAACATATACAGTTAGTACTGAGATTTTCCCACATGGAAATGTTTCACAAATAGTGTGTGATCAGCTTGAGACTAGGAGGGAGTAGTCATCTCCTTTAAGGACTTTAGCAAATCTGTCATACAAGGCTCTCCTTAGTTTGCAGACTTTTCCTTTTGTACTATTTTGCCTCAATCTTGCAATGACATCCATATAAACTTCTTCCACAAAATCTCCATTTAGAAAGACTTTCTTCACATCTAGCTGGATCAAGAGCTAATCCAAGTTAGCAGCAATAGACAGTAATACCCGAATGGTATTGAGTTTTGCAACCGGTGCAAAGGTTTCCTGATAGTCAATCCCATAGGACTGGGTGTAACCTTTTGCCACCAGTCGAGCCTTATATATATTTTTATGCTTCCATTTGAGTTCTGCTTGACTGAAAAAATCCACTTACATCCCATAGTTCTTTTCCCTTGAGGTAGCTCAGATAGTGTTCAAGTCCCATTCTTTTCCAGGGTATTCCTCTAGGATTGCCTTGCATGATTTAGGAACTTTTAGAGCTTCATACACAGAACTAAGAATACTGATCTTGTCAAGTGATGTCACAAATGCTTGGTACCCTAGAGATAGACATAAGTAGGACATAGTTGTGCATCGGAAAGAGTACAAGATCTAGTACCTCTGTGTGCAATAGACTGGTCCAATGTGGGATTTGTTTGTGGAATTGGTTCTATTAGATCCTGTTGCTTTTCAAGTTCAACTTGGCCTCGAGTTGACTCATGATACATGATACGGTTGAGTTTCGTGTAAAGACGCAAGATGTTTTCTCCTCACATAGACTTTCACTATGCCATGGGAAGGTGGTGTGTTCTTTTGTGGTTCTGGGAGAGGTGGTACATGTGATTATGCTGATGATGGAGAAAAATGAGTTGATGGGGATGGAGGGTTGAGTGATGATAATGGTAAGATTGAGGAAGGACTCGGTTCAAGAAGGGACTCCCAATCCCAATGCTGCAATTCAATTTTCTTCTCTCCTAAATTGTGGTATTGTAGTATGAAATGTGTTCAAAGAAGGTGACATCCATAGAGTGATAAAATTTCTAGGTGAGAGGAGAGAAACATTTATAACCCTTTTTGTTGGCTCAATATCTCCAGAAAATGCACTTAAGTGAGCTTAGATTAAACTTTCCCCGGTATCGAGAATGGATGTGGTCATATGCAATACATCTAAATAGTTTCTTTAAGAGGGATGTTGGAGACAAGTCTCAGTGTAGGATATAGGTTTTGTAGAATCTAAAATAGAGCGTTGAACTTAAGAACCCTGGAAGGGAGACGATTAATAAAATAGGTAGCTATTAGAACTGCTTCCCCCCAAATTTGGTTGGAGCGTGGGCTTGGAAGAGCAAAGAGCGAGCTACCTCAAGTATATGATGATTTTTCCGTTTAGCTACACCATTTTGTTAGGGTGTATCAACACATCCACTTTGTTAGACTATGCCATTGAATTGGAGATAAGAGCTAAGGTTGGAATTAAGGAAGTCTTTGGCATTATATATTTTGAGAATTTGTATGTTGGAACTGGGTCTTGATCATGGCATGAAAATTCTGAAAGATTAGTGTGGTCTTAGATTTTTCTTTCATAAGAAAGGTCTAACACAACCTTGTGTGATCATCAACGAAAAGTAAGAGCCATTTAGAGCCCAACTTGGATTTTTGAAGGGTCCCCAAATGTCCTCATAAATAAGAGAGAAAGGTTGTGTTTGTTGATATTGACGGAGTGCATAAGTGTATTTAGCATGTTTAGCATACTGACACTAAAAGAAATTAGGGCTTTTATGGATAAATAATGAAGAAAAAAAATGTTTAAAATACCTGAAATTTGGATGTCCTAATCGATAGTGCCCCATCATAATTTCACTTTCATTATTGGATAGACTACTAGACCTAAAACTATGGATTGACTGACAGTTGAGCTCAGCAGACTGACTATATGTAACAAAGGATTCAAGAAGGTAATGCCCTGCACGAAGTTTAGCACTACCAATCATCTTTCTAGTGCTCAAGTCCTAAAAAACACAACAATCACTAAAGAACTTAGTTTCACAGTTAAAGTCTCAGTTGAGCCTACTAACTGACACAAGATTACAAGCAAGTCAGGCACATAAAGCACAGAATTGAGATTATATTGTTGATCCGACCACTTTGGTACAAGTGACATTTATATGCACCATTAGATGTTTGTCACATAATGTAATGTTGAGAATAACATTCTGTCACCTATCATATGTTCAAATGCTCCTGAATCGATGATCCAAGAGGACTTGCTTGTGTGCATTGCCATAGGATTGCTCATTGACAAGTTGAAATTTGAACTCTTAAAAAGATTGTTAAATAACTTTTGGAGCATGTTCTTTGGAGAAAGGAGAAGTCACAGTTTTTGAATTTTCAGCAAAAGCATGATGTGCCTTTGCCTCTCGGCTAGGAAGCTTCCAATCGATAAGCTTTCCATGGAATTGCTAGCATTATTCTTTGAGATGGCCTGACTTTCAGCATTAAAGATAATTGTGGCCCTTAAATTGTGAGTGGTGATAAGAAGGAGACTGCCTTCTAGAGAAGAAGGCATGACGCATGACATGGAGGAAGTTCTTGCCGTGTCTTGCACTGAAAAATCATAGTTGGCCATGATCCAATCATACCTGGAAGTCGGCTGCTTTGTTTGTTATTGATGACATCGGAATGGAGATCGACATTGTTGCTACTGCTAGAAGCACCAGCAATCGTGCAGCTTTGTCTTGAGGCTAGAGGAAGAACTTGGTGCTAGGGTTTCTGTGGCGGCAGAGGAGAGAGGCTGCGAGGAGAGAATCTAGCAGAGAAGGAGATCTCAGGCTAAGGTTTATGCTTTGATACAATGTAGTTTGACAGAAATTGTCTCTTTCATTAATGGGATGATCCTCCTTATATATAAAGATAAATCCCTTAAAATTAGAGATGTGATAAGTATGAATTAATTACAATCCAATCTAGGCAATAAATAACAGGAAATAAATCCCTACAAAATAAGGATAAAATAACGAGTTGACTAGTTTGAATTTCCACAATAACCTTAACTATTGACAGTTAGTTCTTACCACTCTCTCAAATGGGTAAAAAAAACATAAAATCCCAACTCGTTACAAAATATAAAATCTCAACTTATTACAAATTTATTTAACTTTAAGAGCTATCAAAGACTTGGTTAGTGACCATCTATTGATTGATCATTAAACCTGTCAAAGACTTGGATAACAATCTGCTAATTGATCATTAGACCTCCCAAAGATTTGGTTAACAATCTGCTAATTGTAAGACCTCTAAAAGGCTTGGTTAATAATCTGCTAATTGATCGTTAAAGCTAACCAAGAAAATGAGACTAAAACTAGGGAAGCAGAAAAAAAAACGGATTCAACATATGATCTGGACTCTGTAATTCAGGGAAGAGAACAATACAAATCCAGAGAAAAGTATGAAGTAACTGCAGAGAAATTTCATCGCAGAAAGATTGTGCAATCATGTAGTGAGATATGAGGTCATTTCTGGAAGTAGAGGAAGATGTGGGCTTCGTGACTCACTACTTCAAAGGAGTTTAAGCGAAATGTATGACCGTCATTATTCAGCAGAGGACGATCAGAAAAAAAAATTTGAATGTGAATCTGGAGACTGATCGGAGACAAGCAGTGTCCTGTTGAATGAACAGAAGACCCTTGCTGCAAGAAGACCAGTCATTGGGCAGCACATTCTTAGGGTCCACAGAGATTGATGATAGCAGTGAGGAAGACAACAAGAAGAAATCATGTGTGGTGCAGGAAGTCTACAAGCACAGCTCCAATACTATGGCGAGGAGAAAATTATTAGGGTTTTAACCTCCCCTAAGTAGTCATTCCCAATAACCTTTATGTATCTTACAGTAATACATCACATCCATGATACTTTTATATCAACAACTATAGCCATAAGCATTTACAATTAGATCTTTAACAGTCACACAGAAATAGCATGCTATTCATGCTCAAAATCAGATTCCCAGATTAGAAGCCACTTGAACAACCAAAATAGAAGAAAACTAGATAGAAATAAAAACATTGATCTATATTCTTAATAACTTCTCAAGCTTTTCAGCTTACCAATAAATTATCACTGTCTTCAGTTTCTCCAATTATTTCCTTGATCAAGTGATCTCGTTCTTCAGCATTACCATATTTGATACACTTCTCAACAACATTTGAAGCAAATTTGTGCTGGCACATCTGCAGAATTTTCCCAGATAGCTTGCTGATTATTTGGCTTCTTTCATGTGGCTTTCCTTTCTCTAATACGTGCTGAAAGCAACAGGATCTCTTTAGTTTACGCTACATGTAACGTGAACAAGAAAATATTCGATAAAATGAAAAAACAACCTTCAAATCAGCAGGCAACCAAAACCTATTATCTAAATCAATAAAACCTAGGATGGAGAAAATCAGCTGACAACTGGAATTTGTTTCATTGATCCATGAGACTTATAAAGACAAAGCCTAATGGTAGATAAGAAACAACTGGAGATCAGCATAACTTGAGAGTAGCAACCAACATTAAGAAATGTATCTGCTATGCAACTTCTACACAAAAACGAGTACAGACAAAGATACAAGAAAGAGTACAGCAACCATATGCCCATTTATATAAGATTATGTGGATATATGAAAAGGTGAAATATGACAGAATAAGTTATTTCACTATTAAATCAAGGATTGCAAATTAACTAATGAATCTGTGCTGCAGTATGGAAAATTTAGTATCTTTATTTAGTCGTTGTTAAGCATAAGTTGTTATAACTTGAGGTCTACTAAGAAAACTTACAGATTGTCAAGGGGCTCTTTAGGTGATACGATTATTAGATTATTAATCTTAGGATATAAGCCACAAAATGCAAATAAAAATTCTAGTAGTTATATGATTAGGGTCATGTTGACCACTCTCTGAAGAGGTATCTATTAGGGAGCTCTTTAGGTGATATGACAATAGATTATCAATCTTGGGATATAAGGAACAAAATGCAATAAAAAATCTAGTAGTTATATGATTGGGGTCGTGTTGACTGGTCTCTGAAGGAGGTAATCTATACAAGGGCACTTTTAGCGTTAAGAATTTTAGTTTGCTTGAAGATTCTTGTGTCTCAAGGATGTGATCACTCATTGAAATAAAAGATTTGATAGCGTGTTGAGGGTTTCTTGATGAAATTTGGTTATTAGTGTATTCTTTATCAGCAAGGATTAAAGTTAAACTAAGGGTCTTTTGATTTCAAAAGGAGATAAATTAACAAGAGGTTCTTTTAAGATTGTAATATAAGGGGCTCATTTAAGGAGGCATCAGACGATTCCTCTAAGGTCAAGTAATCAAGGGAATCTTCTACATAGCCAATGTCCAAATTGACAATTTACTTCAGAATTACAAATTTCATGGCAGGATAAGATTTGCATAGCTATTGCAAACGAGATGAAAAGTAAAAAATGCCAAAAAAAAATAAAGCATATTGGCTAGTGTACCTTCAAGCCTAACGATGCTATGAATGTCAGACAAGTCTAACAGATCTATATGCCTTCACCATACTGGCACACTCATTAATAGTCAAATCAGGCGCATATAATTGGATTACTCATTTGGTTATAATATTATACCAAGGGAGATTGCAAATTATGATTATTATTTTACTCTAAGATGTCGAGGATTATAAAGAACCTCATTTGAGAAGAAAAAATAAGATCAATTTGAAGGAAAAGTGAAAAAATTCACCTGAGTGACATAATTGCCATACTGATCTTGAGCAAGCTGGCACACAGATTGCAGAATCTCGTCCACAATGCACTGACTTTGGGACTCATCTGTACAATGTTCTAAAACTCTCTACGAATATGGCATATTATGATTAAGACTGTCAAGAGTGGTACAAAGAACTGACGGAAACAGCAAAGAATAGTCAAGAACAAAGAATTTTTTCTAACCTGAATCACTCGACAACCATACGGATGGGTTGATAGTGTTGCAACTTGACCATGAAATGCAGATATTATGAAAGTGATTTTTTCAGTAGGTACGCACTCAATGCATTTTTGAATAACATGATTCCCATTCTGATCTCTGACACATTTCATGACATGTCCATCAAGTTCTTGCACAAGCTGTGTTTTCAGATCAAGCTCAATAACCTCAAGAGCCTGCAATCAGATAAGACAATCAAATGAACAACAATGAAAAGAAACCAGAGCTACTGTAAAAGCTAGTATGATCTTTCAAATAGATATACTTTGGTAGTTGCTCCTTTCCACAGAGTTTCTTGGCAAAATATTACACCAATTTGTCCTTTTGACTAAAATCAAAATTATCTATTTTAAGATTTGACCTTCCTCATGTTTTCTGAATTTGAATTGTATTCTTTTCACTCTGCTACAATACACAACAATCTTCCTATTTCCAACAGTGCTAGTTTGTTTTCATGCTATTCCTTAGTTCTCTACATATGAACACTTCTAGCTAATCTTGATTATCGAAGATTTAATAGAAAAATGGAGCATAACTGACTTTAATGTTGCATCAAATACATTTTTATAGTACAAGGTCCTTTAAGATCACTCCAACAGTTCACCACTAGCAGACTCATGAACAGAATAAGTTTCATTACTAGTTTTTGCTCCTACGGAGTAAAGTTCTAGTGAAGCCAATATCCAACAAGCATCATACAACCTCACATTCACAGTCTATCCCAGAAGATCCCATATATTTTGCATGTGCTTATGCCTAACTTGCCAAGGAACACCATTCTTAAAAGGATCATTCCAGTAAGAGTAGAACGAGTTCAGATACCATACGAATGCAAGTGATTCAACCTAAATGACTAGCACCTTGGGTGAAGTTTCACAGCAAAGGCACTAATTGATTGGCGTCCTCTTTTACAATGTCTCTAACCGGTTTTGAATATAATCAAATGCTTAACCACTTCATATGAGTCAACTCATGTGATAACTTTAAAAATCAAATAATGTCATGAAAATTCAAGTCACAAATTTCAGGGCTAGCAAAATACGTGACATAATGGCCTATACATGAAATGGTATAGAAGAATATATGGCATCCCTGAACCTATATAAAACAACACAAATAATAAAAAATACAATAAAATAAACAATACCTTTTGAATTACACGACAGCCGTACATCTGAAGGCTCAAAGGCAACACATTGCAAACAAGCTTATAAGCAAGTTCATTCCTCTGTTCAGGAGTTCCATGCTCAAAAAACTGAAGATACAAAGCAATCAAAAAGAGAACTCACATTGTATAGATTAAAAGAGTAACCAAGTATTACAAATTTATGGTCAGAAACTAATAGATGCAAATTATGCAACACTCCGGCATATACCTTTTGAATGACATAGTTTCCAAACACATCAGTCATTAATGAAGAACCATGTGGAAGGATTATTACAAATTTATGGTCAGAAACTAATATATGCAAATTATGCAACACTCCGGCATATACCTTTTGAATGACATAGTTTCCAAACACATCAGTCATTAACGAAGAAGCATGTGGAAGGATTTCCTTGAAAACAGATGTCTTATCTTGTATGCTGCAGTTCTCCAATTTTTGTTGTATAAATCTACTCCCATGTTGATCAGAACTGATGCAAAAAGCACACAGCATCTGATTAAAATAATATAAAAATACCGAGAAGATACTTTATAAAAATAAAAACAAGGCTAGGAATAAAACTTGCCTAAATTCAACAATATGCCCAGAAATATCAGACAATTCATATCTACGTGCTTTATTAGACTTCAGCTCTTCCAAGAAAGAATGCAATGGATCATCAACCTTCTCACATCCTCTTTGGCTTTTCCATCCAGAAGCAGTTGTGTTTTTTTCAGAGCCAAATGGAAATTTAATGTTTTCATTTTTCCTTCCTGAAAAACCTGCACCTGCTGCTGGTGACCCAATAAAAACAGGACTGGCAAGTGGAGAGCTTGGCAATTGAGACCCAATAAAAACATGAGAGGCAAGTGGAGAGCTTGGCAATTGCATGACATCAATGCTAGCAGGGCTTCCATAGTAGTTGGGACTAAAAGGAACTCCTTTAGTAGAATCAGGAGTGCTTGCAGAAATTCTTGGAATTTGAGGCCTATGATCAAGTAAATGGGGAGGATAACCTGAAATCTTTTGTGCGTCACAATTACCTGGAATGATTCCAATAGCACCAACTGTACAGATCATTGGATCATATTGACCTGGGGTTTGAAATGCATCCACAGAGGGATGCTGACAAAAAGGTACGTACAAGGGATCAGGAAAGGGAAGAGGCTGAACAGTTAGCTGTTCATAGTTCTTGCAGTGCGTATCAACTCCAGAAACAATACCTCCCCCACTGGGACTCTCAGAAGCTCTAGCGGTGAAGTTTGATCCCACTGGATTATCAAAAGGCACTGGAATTGAACTATGGGGATGGGGATACACATTAATAAGTTGAGGCACTACTGAGGGATTCAATGTGTATCCATTGATGCTGAATTGAGGAGGTAGACCTGGAAATTGAAAATTGTGATAGTATGGAGTTCCAAATCCAGATCCTGTAATATATAATGATGGGGCAAAACTAGCAGATTGCAACGATGATTGCATATCAGCTGAGGTTAACTTCGGTTGACCAGGATGACCATGAGATAAGCTAAAGCCCATACCCTGAGAATGAGAAATTCCTTCAGCAATAATGTGAGACTCATTACCTAGAGAATGAGAAGAAGAGCCACGTGATGGCATGCCAGCTTGCTGAGGGTTCTGGCATAATTGATGATTTTTGAGGTTATGAGCAGATAATTTTAACTTTCTAACTTCATTTTCAATGTCACCAGGATCTGAACAAATTCCACCGGTAGTTGAAACATCACCCCCCAATGTGGTGCTTCGATTGCTTGATTCATATTGACTTGATTGCAAATTCACTGACTTCTCAATTGAAGCTAAGTGACCAGGCATGGTCCCCAGATCATCATTCAACAATAACCCACCTGATTGTAAGTCTAAGTGAGTACAACCATCAGCACCAATTCTAGGTATTATCTTCTCTGGGTTAGCCAAGTCAGTTGAAGAATTATGCAGAGGGTGTGAGAGGGAATCTTGACTAACTGCTCGCTCTGTTTTAGTATGGTTAGGAGGTTGGGAATGATTATTGTATACAGGACATTGAGTTTCGAACAAGTCTTCCTGAAAAGTTAAAAAACACTATGGTTCAAGAGTACAATAAAACTAAACATCGATATCCATGCATGCCATATTAATTTGTCAAAAGAGTTTATTCTCACGGGTCATAAACAAAAAAAAGGCTTCAAAACAATGGTGATTGCAATCACACAAAAAGCTTGTTATTGGAGTAACTTGGCAGCTACATGGCTAGCTAATAAAGATTTGAAATTAACAAGATTAAAAAATTTCAAACATTGCACTTGTTAAAGGGTTTAGACGCCCATCCAAACAAAAATAAGTACTAATGTGGGAGATGAGTACACTCTTTACTCAATGATTGCTATTAACAACAACACTAAAACCTCAGCTCAGTTAGCACTGGAAATGTAAATTTATTATAATGTATGCCCAAAAGGCACTAATTAGTCATAATCTCCAAAACATGCATATGCATACTAGTGGTATAGGCACTACACGTTGGTGAAAGGAATTTGACTGATAGTCATTTTTCACAATCATCAGGGCTCCTTATTTGTTTCAAATAACTGGAAATTAGGCAATGTAACTCAATTCCTTTGTTCCTTCCTAAGTACCTGTTTCATATCCAAGGGGATAATATATAGGAAACACAATGTTTTCATTGCTCTATGCTAACAACTAAAATTGACAAACTAAACAGAGTTAAATTATAAGATAGTGGATATAACCATTGCATGTACAATAAATAACCTCTTTATGCATTATGTAAACTAGAATAATTAACTGCTATAAAGCAAGGAAGCTGAGGGCTAAATAGAAGTAAAAGATAATGCTTCAAAGAAGAATATTATTGAAATGCATAAACTGGTTTATGTATAAATTTATCACCTCTACCAAATCTATAGGGTTCATGTGCCTTCCTTGCAATGGAGACATTCTAGGTGATCTATCATCCTCAGGTTCCTCATTATGAGTAGAAAGGGCATGTTGTGAGATAGAGAAAATTGAATTGCTGTTGTCATTGAAGGAAATAAGTTTTTCATTATTCCCAATGGAACCAATTTGTTGCATCAAGTGTCGATTCTCCCGAGATATAAGAGGTGACGGAAGCCTTGGATTTAAATTCACATTTTTGCAGTAATATGCTAAGTAACCTGGATGAGCTCGGAGTTCTTCTTCAGATTTGCAATTTTGAAGACTATCCAAGTTGGCGTCAAAGCGATCAGTCAGAGTTTGCAAGATATCGAATGCTACACGAGAACCTTCCATGCTAGGAGGTGCACTTCCACTTCGGCTGAGGCCAGTGTTACTTTTTGTTCCATTGTATTTCTGCCCTTTCAAAAGTAATCCCAACTCTTCTGATAAAGTACTAGTTGAAGCAATTCCTGGTGTATCCTTACACAGGAGCCAACTTCCAGCTCCACTATTCCCAACAAATCTCAATGGACTCTCTGTGGCCATTTATTTGGAATCTGCTAAAGCCACATAGATAAGGTCCAGGTGTGTCAAAATAAGTGCATTCTTGTCAATTTTCATTGTACTATTTGTACTATTAGAACTCCAGGTAAACTTGTTAACTCGTTTAAATCAGTCAAGTTTCAGCATACAGAGAAACAACTGATACCTAGGATGGCAAGTATAAATATATTACATACTTAAGCAAAGCCAAAGTTTGAACCATCAAGTTAATAATAGGCAAATAAAGGTTATGAACCACTTTGATCTGACCTATGAATTACACAAAGTGCTTACAAGTAAAACATGCATATCAAAGTAACAAAAATAGAGGAATTTCTGCAAGACGAGAAGTATTATCAAACAAAATTCTGTTTCATTGGAGATACGAGGTGTTAAAATGTCTAATAATTTGCAAAATATTGTCTTCAGTTCATTACTTTCCATGGCTTCCTTGATCTAGAAATAAGCTTCAGAACCAAAGAATTCACGAGCTCAGTCAAAGTCAACACAAATAACATTGATAAATATAGCAAACACATATGGTTTATTTTACAAATCAATATTTTCTTTCAGTTGGCACCAGCTAGCAGCCAGGTTCTGAAGTTTATTAGCGAATTCCTTAAAACAGTGCCTTGGATGAATGCAAAACCACTCAATAATCATCATAATACTATAGGGTAAATCAAGATATTTGACAGAAAAACAAAAACTCTGTATATCAAGATGTTTACCTGCACCAATTGAGGCAATTAATTTTTTAAAAAAAGGACAAAACGCTGCTACTACATTCCACAAATTTGCCAATAGCACCACGAAAACCAAATATTTATCTTATACATGCCCCGCGACCCACGATATGGTGTAACTAAATTATGTAACCACTTGTTCAGAGTCCATAATGAACATTCTAAAGTGGGCGAGCGCTTCGCCTTGCCACAATGAACATTCTAAAGTTCATAATTTGATCAGCTAAGTTTCCAGTGAGAAAACGCCCAAAACCCCAATCAACCGGAAAATGACAAAGACCCTAACTTTATGGATTGAATTGAAACCCAAGCCATCAAAACGCATAAAAAAAGAAAAGCAGCTGAAACTCCTTTCGGATTAAAAAAAACAACGGAATAATTTAAACCTCCCAACCCACCAAACACAGCCACAGCAACCAAACTCTGAATTCATCGACTAGCGCTACGAAATCTCCAAGGAACGACAACAACAAGGAAGTCAACAAACCCTAAAGTTAAAGGAAGCAAAATCAGGAGAGAACTCCGGCGGAGAGGATTCTTACCTTCTCCCACACGTTGTCCCACGACCGAAACCAGCAGTAGCTGCAATTCCTCAGAGATCGGTCGAAACCCAACCAAAGGAGACGAATAACAGACTTTGCCCGGCCACCACTCTCTCCGTCGCTCTTGCTCTTCCCCCGAGGCGTCCGCTTCTAAAACCCCTTAAATGCCGGGCTTTTGGAAATTTCTTACGGCCGAGGGGAACTTAAATGACCATAATACCCCTCCAGCACCACCACTTTTAACTCACGTACCAGGGACCCTCCTTTTTCATCCGCCCTATCGTGGGTCCGCTGAATACGTGATGCACAAGGAGCCGAGTGGGTACACTCTCAGCAGATGGCCCCAGAAGGTCGTTTTTGGCATAAATGACGCAGTTTTGATTGGCTTATTAATTTAATCAGGAAGTTTAGAGGAGCACGAAAGGTGAGGAAATGACTTTGAAAGCTTCAGTGGTGCCACAACTATTCCACGCATGAGGTAACCCATTCGTTTAATTATGTTTTTCAATGTTATGAGGATTTAGGCGAATCTTAATCAGTTAGATCAACGGCTCATTACGTTAAACCTTGGAAGGAGCAGTACACGTGTCATTTTATGGCGTGCTGGTTTCGTATAGGTGGAATGGTGTGTAACGTTAAGAATACTTACGATGGCCCCTTCTCTGTACCCGATGCACGTATGGTGGGAGGCGTGGGGACACTCTTTTGTCTATAAACGTACGGCGGACACCGTGTAACGACTGGATCTTGATCGCCTAGCGAAACGAAAGGATGACGTGGAAAATAAGGTCACCGGCTGGTGTGGGGCAGGGTCGTCACATCCAAGACAGGTGTTCGGGCGTGCACAAGCAGATCGATAAGCACGTGTAGGGCCAGGGCCGCAAGTCGCACGCTCTGCCATGCAACTTAGAATATAATTTTTTAATTATATATCTCAATCATCATGCCACGTGTCATCTTGAGTATTTTTTAACATTCATTCAATAAGAAATCTCTGTGACTAGGAATGGAGGTAGAATTTGGATAAGATTTCGTATCCTCGGTATCTATCCTTATTTATTATATCTATACTCATACTCATCCTCATACCTATCGGATATTTAACTTTTATATCCATCTCTATACCCGTCGGATTTTCAGTTATCTATATCCTACTCATCATCTTATTACTCCCTATCATTCTCATTTTTTTAAAAAAAAAAATTATTTCAATGTATTTGTCATCTCTTTCTCGTCTCACACTCCTTTGATCGGGTAAATATTTTCCATGGAAAAGAAGATAAGATACGTGTTAATGACCAGATAAAGAGACAAACTAAATATTTTTTCTAAGACGGAAAGAGGGCTAAAATTTCTTCTTTCTC
Source organism: Zingiber zerumbet (assembly GCA_037833815.1). Lineage (NCBI taxonomy): Eukaryota > Viridiplantae > Streptophyta > Magnoliopsida > Zingiberales > Zingiberaceae > Zingiber > Zingiber zerumbet. The sequence continues at coordinate 16,473 of JBBMJZ010237481.1, forward strand.
AATAAATAAATAAATATATATATATATATATTGGGTATCAGGTAGGGTATGGGTATAATTTTATAACATTTGTTTCCATATCTATATCTGAAATATTCATATTCGAATACTCATTTACTATATTTAGGTATAAAAATTCCTTCTATATCCTTCTTTATTTGAGTAGGATGTCAGATTACCCCTCAGATTCGGATGAAATTATCATCCTATATGTGACGTGCAACTTTGGAACCGATCCAGGGGATGTGACGCGAAACAGTCGGGAGCAGTGTCTCCCTGGACACGTGTACCTCTTTCTCGTCTTCTCCTTCTTTCGATAGCATCACTGATCGATCTCGTCTCGCCGCGTCCTCACGCCATGCGCCATGCGCCCTGCGCTCTTCAATTTCATTAATGAAGTATGTAATTTCAGATTTTGAAGTCGAGAAATTATACACGATTTTGCTCAAAAGTATGAATTTTCCATTCAAAAGGATTAAAAAGTACGACTAAGTAGCATTAAAAAACAGTATTCAAAGCTCCTTGAAATTCTCTCCGGCCGCCTTCCACGTCGGTTTGTTGAGCCCTAGCACTCGCCTCTGGGGTCACCGAGGCTCGCGTCGCCGCAGGCAATGGGGACGGCGATGAAGCTGGGCGCACGGTCGCCGGCCATGATGACGAGGAGGCGGCCGTCCTCAAGGGCGGCGGGGTCTTTGGCGGCGCCGCCGTCGTCAAGGGGCTTCCCCTCCTCGTGCTGCTCGGCGGGGTCGAAGTGGGGGGAGAGGCCCCAGTAGGAGCAGGCCAGGATGAGGAGAGCGAAGGCGATGAGAACGAGCATCACCGCCAGGCCGCCAAAGAGGTAGGGCACCGGCGACTTCCACTGAGAGTGAGCTCCGCCGCCAGGAGGCGTGCTCCGCGCCTCCGCCGAGAGGAAGCGGAAACTTGCGCCGGTGAGCGCTCGCATAGCTGTGTTAACTACGAAGAGAAGAGAGTGAGCTGAATTGAGCAAGTGTGGATTTTGGAAGCGCGTTTGATATTTAATTTAAAGTGGTATGACATAAAAAAGTATATTAAAATTATATATTTTCTAAATTTTATAAATTATTCAAATGTAAATTTGGAAAGCAATAATCAAACATGTATATATACATTTATATTTGCAAATTAACATATTTGTTGTAGCATCTTTTTCTAATAATGCAACTGGAGTTCTTCGGCACGAAACTCATGTCTATATCGAGATATCATATGGATATTTGCAGTGGAATGTAGCATGAGACAAAGTGACGAAGACAATAAGATAGATGATTCCAATTCAATTTAATTTGATCCTCAATTCGGGAGGAGCATGAACTGACGCTCAACCGTGTGTCGAATAAGGTCGTCTCTGCACTTCTTCTTTCCCATTTATAGTGATACTTTTGTAAATAATCTCAAAGTTAATGTGGGATGGATAGTTAAGATAATGTGGCAATTAAAATTAAGGTAAGGTGGGGTGATAATCAAAATTAAGAAAATGTGACAGTCAAATCAAGGTATACATAACCGAATGGCGAGACCGCTTTCAATGGGGCTCAACTTCCTACTTCTAATGGGCATGACTCCTAGTATGCACCCGATTGTCCCAGGATTGGTCGGACCTCCGAGACTCAGCTCCCCACTTTTTATAGCATGACTCCCATCATAAACTCGGTCGGCACTAAAGCTGATCGGATCTCCAAAGCTGAGCATCCTACTTCTCATGAGCATGACTCCTAATATAAACTTGATCGATCCAAAGTTGGTGGGACCCATAGGGCTCAGCTCCCCACTCCTCATGGGCATGACTCCCGGTATAAATCCAATTGACCGTAAAGCTAGTCAGATCTTCGGTGCTCAACTCCACACTTCCTATAGGCATGGCTCCTAGCATAAACCCGATCGGTCGTAGAGTCGGTTGGACCTCCAAGGCTCAGCTCCCTACACTACAACAAAAACCCTCATAGACATCGGTTTTCCACTGCTGTCTATTATGTTTTCGACCGATGTCTATGAAGGCGATGTAAAAGGTCTGCCATTTTAGACATCGGGTTAAAACCGGTGTAATATCACTTAACGACACCAGTTTTCGAATCGGTTATTAACCGATGTAGTATCACTTAACGACACTGTTTCATCAATGGTGTAAAACTGATGTAATATCATATGTTAATAGCACCAGTTTTGACAGCGGTATACGACCGATGTAATATTAGGTAATGACACCGGTTTTGCAGCGGTGGAAAACCGATGTAATATCAGTATTATTTTCCAACACAAATTCAATTTCTGAAACAGTGAAAAACCGACAGTATCCAAGAAATACACAAATATTCACAAATTATACAAATATTCTTCTTCCAACAGTATCCATAAAATACACAAATATTCACAAATTACATAAATATTCTTCTTACAATAGTATCCATAAAATACACAAATATTTTTTTACATCAAAAGCTAATAGATATTATACATATTAAGGTAGAACATCGTTAGTCAAAAATCAAGCTGGGGCTACATTAAATTATGAGAATCAGAATCTGTTCAACTTGCTATACTGCTCCATTCTTCTTGCGCCTTTCATTTCCC
>JBBMJZ010237583.1:0-19060 GCA_037833815.1 Zingiber zerumbet
TATCCAAAAATCACTCACCTAGATATATTGGGAGAAAATAATGTTTGAGGCCACCAATGTGATCAGGAGATCGATACAAACCCGTAGGAACTTGTTTCGTGTCAATCTGAGCTCTCTAGGCTCATCTTTTGCATTTTAGACGCATTTATTCTGATTTATTAAAAAATTATGATTTTGGGACGAATTTGGAAATTCGTCGCAAATCTGGGACAAATTTCCAAATTCATCCCAAAATCTAGATTTTTTTAAAAAATTAGAATAAATGTGTCTAAAATGCGGAAGATGGACCCAGAGAGCTTCGAATGACACGAAATAAGTTCCTACGGGTTCGTATCGTTCTCCTGATCACATTGATGGTCTCAAACATTTTTTTAAGCAAATATATTGAGGTTCATGATTTTTAAAATGAAATATCTAATCCTTGTTAAAAAATTAATAAATGCCGGTATATTGGGTGAAAATTAGGTTTGTGGCCATTTTTTAGATCAAGAGAACAATACGAAACTATAGGAATTTGTTTCATGTGATTCCGAGCTCTCTAGAGTCATCTTCCAATTTTAGGTAGTATAACTTATAAAAATATTTTGGGACGAATCTTGAAATTCGTCCCTAATTTGGGACAAATTTGGATGCTTGTCGCAGATTTGCGACGAATTTCAAGATTCGTCCTAAAATTTTAATTTTACAAAAATCAAAATATATGCATCAAAAATGCAGAAGATGGACTTAGAGAGCTCGGAATCACACGAAATAAGTTCCTATGGGTTCGTATCTATCTCCTGATCTCATTAATCACATCAAATATCTAATAAATTTTTTTAATCGTCATAATAATTAGATCGACTTTATAGATCGTATGACTTAGTAAAAAAGAGTTAGAGTTTTGAAATGTTAAACTGATTTTGATATCCAAAAATCACTCACCTAGATATATTGGGAAAAAATAATGTTTGAGGCCACCAATGTGATCAGGAGATCGATACAAACCCGTAGGAACTTGTTTCGTGTCATTCTGAGCTCTCTAGGTCCATCTTCCGCATTTTAGACACATTTATTCTAATTTTTTAAAAAATTAGGATTTTGGGACGAATTTGGAAATTCGTCGCAAATCTGTGACTAATTTGGAAATTTGTCGCAAATCTGGGACGAATTTCCAAATTCGTCCCAAAATCTAGATTTTTTTTTAAAAAATCAGAATAAATGCGTCTAAAATACAGAAAATGGACCTAGAGAGCTCCGAATGACACGAAACAAGTTTTTACGGGTTCGTATCATTCTCATGATCACATTGAAGAGAGAGTGTATGATAGGAGAGATTGAGAAGAGAGAAAGTATGATGATAGAATGAAAAGAGAGAAAGTATGATGATAGAATGAAAAGAGAGAAAGTATGATGAGAGATAATAAGAAGAGATAAAGTGATATGAAAGAAAAATTATTTTCGTTCAAAACTTAATTATGATTCCTATTTCATTAAAATCTAAGGAAGAAATACTCAAATTTTAAAATTTTATTCTAAAATTTAAATTTTATTTCCATCCACTAAATATAAAGTTTAAAAATAAATTCATTCCCAAACTTACCTCCCTTCTTTATATCCACGTAAACAAACTAAAAGTTAAATGACGATGGGCATTTGCCGATTTTTGCTGGACAAAAGTTGGCGGGAGGCCCGATCCGTGCTCGCGCTTCTCCGGAGCTCGACGATCCCGCTTTACCGCCTCAGTTACCATGGCGCCGCCTGCTTCTCCTCGCCTTCTACCGACAACGTCTTCGAGATGGAGCAAGTTCTCAAGGCAAGTAACTGGAACCTTATCGTTTCGCCTCTCGCAGTGGCATGAAGAAATACTTTGAAACCCTAACTCCTTGTTACTGGGCATTTGCCGTTTGGTTGTTTTTCCCCTGACGTTTTGCTTTCTTGAGAGAAGTGGCCTGATCCAGTTATCCCTTTGTTTTGTGTCTCTATTGATTTATCTGTCATTATTGAACGCAGGAACACTTTGGCTACGCTCAGTTTCAGTCTCACCAGAAGGAGATTGTAGAGAAAATCTTAGATGGAAGAGATTGCTTGGTGGTCATGACTACAGGAAGTGGGAAGTCTTTATGGTATCTCAGAAGTCTGTTATGTTTGCACGGCAATTTAAATGCTTCATGTGCTTGTGGAGGATATGTTTATTGATTTGTCACTATGGAATTCCCACTGCAAGCACCGAAAGCATATCAACATAGCATGATAAGTTACTAAATTATAGACTGAAACCCCTAATGCTGCTCGAGATTTTAAATCTTACTTAATACAATATCTTGAATGAGATTTTAAAGTTGAAAAACTTGGAAAATACTGTAAGTTGATCCATTCAAAAGAAAAAGGGCCCTAACCATCGCTATCATCTCAATACAAAATGCTTGGTGTTTAGTCATGCTATTTTATGTGATCATATTTCACTTCATCTTGATTGTTTCTAACTGTGTTCCAGTCACAATGATGCTGAGAAGTTTTCTCATAATTTCCTCTTTCATACAAATGGTGCTAAAGAACCATGCAATTCAGTTTATTATTAATTCTTGTTTGATTATTTAATTATACAGTTACCAAATCCCTCCATTGGTAACAAGAAAGACTGCTATCGTGATAAGTCCTCTCTTATCCTTGATGCAAGACCAGGCAAGTGGTTATTTGTTGTTTCATGCTTCACTTGCTAGTACGAGGGCACTTTCAAATGGTATGAAAGTGCAATGTTTATGCATATTGGTCTTGATAAACTGTTAAATTTAATAGGTCACGAGTTTAAAGCAACGAGGAATCAAAGGTGAATATCTTGGAAGTACTCAAACTGATAAGTCAGTGCAGTTTCATGCTGAAAGTGGAAACTATGATGTTTTGTACATGAGTCCAGAAAAGGCTTGCACACTTCCTTCAAGGTGAAGTTCTATGAAGTTATTATGTACTGTAAAAATATGATTGCTTGTTTCCCTTGGTGTGGTAGTGACCCCTTTCTTTATATGTGAAACAAGTTATGTAATCTTTGTACTTTTTTGCTTCATTTCTCCTACAATTTTGATAGAGGAAAAACTTAAATAACTAGGTTTGGGGGTTATTACTCTAGTTCTCTTATATAAGAATAAGGGAGATGTACAAAATCATGCAAATTATAAGACTATTAAACTAATGTGTCATACCATGAAACTTGGGGAAAGAATATTAGAAAAAAGATTAAGGAAGCAGACCACGGTGATCGAAAATTAATTTGGGCTCATGCTTGGAATGTTGACAATAGAAGCTATACATCTTCTCAGACAACTAATCGAAAAGTATTGGGAGCAAAAGCAAGATCTACACATTCTATTTATTGACTTAGAAAAAAGTTATGATAGAGTTCGAGAAATTATATGGAGAATTTTAAAAAGAGAGGTGTTAGTGCTAGGATATGAATGAGGATGTTACCTTATCACATGCTTTTTCCTTTTCCTTCTCCTTCTCCTTTCCTTTCCTTTCCCTTCCCTTTGGAAGTGGAAGCTAATCTTTAAGATAAAAAAAAAAAAGGATTTAGGGCAAGAAGGTGTGATCTCGTGAGAAAAGAGTGGAGATGAGGGTTTAAGGCTAGACGAAGCTTAGAGAAGGGGTCTAGAGGAAGGAGATAAAGGTTTTTGAAAGATCTCGGGAGGACAAGGGCGGTGATGAGCTAGGGCACGGGTGAAGGCTTATATAGGGTTTTGGCGACATGGGGCGCCTCTAAAGGTTGGTTTTCACTCTGATGTTTGTTTGATGACTAGCAAAACAAAATGACTTGATTGAAACACTTTAAAAGCATAATCAACAAATAAGAGAAGTTAAAAATCTAAGGGTTGGTTGGATGGAATGGGAGTGGGGAATAGGAAAGGGATTGAAAGTTGGTGATTGATTTGGGGGATTGGTGGTGGGTCCCATGGATTTAATCCCCTAAACATGGGAATGAGCCATTACCAAGTAAAATGAGGGGAATGGAAAAAAAAACATTGTTCGGATTGAAACTCCCCATTTCCATTCTCTAGTTCTATCAATCTCATTCCCATTCCCTTCCAAGAACCAAGCATCCCTAAGAAACGAAAGACTTGGGTTACTTCCCAAGAATCACTTATTTAAGGTCCTTAGCTCGACCCCCTTTTAGAACTCAATTTGGAGCTTTTGCTTTGAAGGGGTTCCTTTCTCCTCTGAGCATTTCAAATTGCAAAATTTCTTCTCTTGAGGAGGCTCTTGCTGGGATAATATACTTCACTTGTTTCGTAGCCTTTATGTTTAGCTTGGTGTTTGGGGGTCTTTTAGAATGACCCTCTGAATATTCAGAATTGCTTTTCTCCCCTCGGCTTCCTTCATGGAATCACTTGATAATTTGGAGAGATCAAACTCCAACTTATTTCTTCCCACCGAAACGAAAGCTTATGATTCTTCACATCTATTATCACTTCGGCCCTGGCCAAGAAGGGTCTCCCAAGAATAATAGGTATGCGAGGATCCTCCTCCATTTCCAACACAACAAAATCGGTTGGCACGACAATACCTCCAATTTGCTCCAGAATATCCTCTAAAATTCCCATAGGATACTGACAGGAGTGGCCAGCCAACTGTAGTGTCATGGTTGTGAGCTTAATGCCCCCAGACCTAACCTTTAACACATAAACAATGACATCAAACTCACGCTTGCTTCCAAGTCACACAAAAATTTGTTTATCTTTCTATCTTTGATGAAGCAAGGAATAGAAAAGCTTCTTGGATCTTTTAGCTTCTGAGAATGCTCATTTTGTATTATAGCACTACATTCTTCCGTGGTCTTATGGCTCTCCTTTTTCCTCTTGTGAGACACGATCTCCTTCATGAATTTGGCGAACTGTAACATTTGGTGCATTGCATAACGACACCTCCACGTAGATTTTCTTCATCATCTTGAAAAATTTTCTGAACTCTTTGTCTTGCTTCATTTTTGCCAAGCATTGTGGAAATGGGATAGGAGGTTGGTAAGATTAAACCGGAGGCTTGCAAGAGGTCTTCTTTTGGTTCCTTGGGTTTGCTTGATTCCTCCTCTACCACCATATGTTTTTTTGGTACATCGTTTTCTTTAGCAAGACCTTTTGGTATATCCTTCTCATTTCATGTTAAGTCTTGCAACATCTTCTCACTTCTCAAGTTTACAACATTGCAATGTTCAACGGAATTTATTTCCGGTCATCCGTGAAATTTCCTGGGAGATCTTGAAATTGAACTCGCAACTTGAGCAACTTGATTTTCCAACATTTTTGTGTGATTTTTAAGAGTATCAATCGAAATCTTCAATTCTTTGATCTAAGACTTTGTGATTGAAATGTTATTTGCTAAACTTTTCATTGGCTTCATATTGCGTAGCTATGAATTGTTCCATCATCTTCTCCATATTTAATTTTTGTGGTTGAGGTTCAGTATTTTACCCATAACCCTCTTGATTTGGAAATTGACCTTGATTTGTTTGATATGAAAAATTTGTATGATCCTTCCATCCCAAATTATAGGTGCTAGAGTAGGGGTTTGGTCTTGAATTGAAGTTGACGGCATCCACATGTTCCACTTGACCGCTATGCATAGATGCCAAGACTGAATAATTCTCCTCAACATTCTTGAATTCCCACATACTTCACAAGAAGCAACGATGACATTAACAAGATTTATACTCAATGTATCCAAGTGCTTGCTCATTGCATCCAACTTTGCTGCCATGAAATTCACTTGATTAATGCGTGCATTCTTGGGGCTTGCACTGGGGCACCCCGCTCGTTGACCCACTGATGATGGTTAAATGCTACACTTTTAATGATCTCTTCAGCTTCTTCAAGTATTTTGTTCATTATAGCTCCTCCCACAGTTGAGTCAAGGGACACTTTAGCCGCATAGGAAATCCCATTGTAGAACATGTATGATTAACTATGATGTGGGCATTGTTGCACTAGACTTTTGTATCTATTCCAAGACCTCATTTTTTTGCATAAAATTTGTGATAAGGTGTCTCATGTGAGTCGTCTTACTTGGGGGTAGTATTTGTTAAAAAATCTCAACTCGCATTGATCCTATGTTGCTATACATTCCTAGGGTAGCAATGATAGTCATATTTTGGCTTCAGCCCTTAACGAGAATGAGAATAACGTGAGCCGGATAACATCAGTAGAAACCCCATTTTGCTTTAAGATACCACAAATTTTAAGAAAATTCTCTAAGTGCATATTAGGGTCTTCTATTGGTGCTTCACTAAATTGACATTGCTGAACCATGCGAATTAAGGCCGGCTTGAGCTTAAAATTGTGTACTTCAATTATTGGCGGGGCGATGCTATATCTGAATTCTCTTACACTTGGCGATTCATAATCACCAAGTGACCTATTGTTGTTCACTATGAGGAGGTTCGAGAGATTCTAATTTTGATTAGTATCCATTGCTTGTTGCTTACTTAGTGTCAATGATATGTACGATCAATCTCTCGATCAAGTTTAACAAATTCCCCAACCTCGTAGTCGTGTGCATGTACTAGGGCATTTCCTAAACAAGGAAAAGAAACAAAATTAAAAGAGTGCAAAGAAATGCAAAAATAAAATAAAAGAAAAAACAGTCTAATCCAATCAATTTACTATTAAGCTAATATTAACCAAAACAAGTCCCGACAATAGTGCCAAAAACTTGATGGGGATAAATTTGCAAGTGCACGAAAATGTGGTCAAGTAATAAAAGATATCGAACCCACAAAGATTGGTGGTCGAGTACTAGTTTACTAAACAAATTTAATTGTTTAGACTAATTACGGAGGTTGGTCAAGAACTAGAAAATCCAATGAAGAGAGTGATGTAAGGAGTGAGAGAAGAGATTTGATCAAGAAGAAAGAAAAGGAAGGTAGGGAGATCTAGGTGAATTTGATTGGTGAAGGCAATTCAAAGATTTTGGTTTCACTACAATGTTAGTAAACACCTAATCTATGTTTGGGTGTCCTATCCTGTTCATGTAGGTAGACTATCCTATGACGGTGTATCAACTCCAATTTATCGTCTACTTTCAAAATTGCTAAGGTTAGGGATCACTTTCATATGGAGATCCTGTCACGAGATCCCACAGCCCCTTAGTAACCCTCTCCTACTATATGACAATGAATTGGAATTAATCCATTAAGATCTATGACAGCCTATTACTCTTCGTAGCATACTGATCTATTTACGTAGTCGACTCTCCACGTATCGAGTTTCTACCGGTTGGAGGATTGGGTTCTTCTTTCGATTCATCCCCAAATTCTCGTGGGATACGAATCTCGTGCTTTTGACATCGGGATCGTGTTTACATGGTAGATTCGGACCACAAATCAACATATCATTGATAAGAACAATTAACATTCATAGATTAAAACAAAGGTGTTCATATAACAAAGGGCTAATCCCTAGTCCTAGAATTCAGAATCCACTCCATATAAATGGAGTTACAATCAGAAATCTTTCTTCGAATGATTATAAACAAGTTTAGATTCAGAAATTCATAAAACAAACAAAGAAATCTTAGTCTTGTTGCAAGATCTCTTCTCCGGATGCTCCCGATCTCAAGTCCAAGTGTCAATGGCGTCGAATCCCCTCTAGATCATCTTCTTATGTCACCTTGGAGCTCTTGGATGACGCCAAATTGGGGTCCTTTCTCAAGGGGATGAAATCAACCTGTTATAGGTAAAGGGAGAGTGTGCGACACGAGTCGTGCTGGCCGTCATAGCGCTCGTGTCGGGCGCGACAATTGCATAGGGGAGTTGGCCACGGGGCGTGCCGGAGGGCACGGGCGCCCGTAGCTGGTTCGGTGGATGGGGCACGACCCGTGCCGGCACTCTGGATTGGTTCGCTGAATGGAGCACACAATTCATGTCGATAGGCATGGGCACCCGTGGCAGGCATGGGACTTTAAATGTTGGTCTTTAATTCTTTGATTTCGCTTCTTTTTGTGCCCTATCAAAAGAAATACATGAGACCAGTTCACTGTAATAGGAAAGTATCAAAATGAAGTACAAAAGGACGATAACATGAAATATATGCATATAAAATGTGAGAAGATATGCGTCAAGTATGATAAAAACCCTATATAAAATACATGCATCAACCGCGCCAAAGGAGTATGTCGTTTAGCCTAGTTTATGTCTCGGAGGCGATGATACTAGTTGAAGGGGATAAGAACAACTAGGATACATGCCTATGATGATTCCAATGCAATGGTGAAAGAAATCAGAGACAGCGGCAGTCTGATTAGAATTCTGGAAAAGTCAAATATGCTGAGACTACAATAGGCACATCATCCCCACTTATTCCAAGCAGGGGTTTGGAAGAAGACACAACCTATTGAGGAGGTCGGGAATTAGGCCCCATATAGGAAGACCCCTATTGGGTGGTTTAGAGGCTCAGCTTGAGGGCATGCTACCTTTAAGATGCATTGGGGAAGCATCTAGTTTAACTTTGGAATGCTTTCCATCTCCGATCCTACCACTGATGAAGATGTTCTTTGGTACTATAAATCATCTCTTTCTTTTATTTAACCGCTTATTACTTTTAGTAGCCTAGGGTTTAGGTCTATAGCATATCCGAATGCATCCTTCTAGTGTAATTTACTTTTCTTGCAATGAAAGACCTTGTCATTTCAGAAAGTTACTTCCCATTCTCTAAGAAGTCGAGATGAGTTACCTCTCCTGACCTTATCCGAGCTCGGGATTGAGAACGCTACTCCCCTTCTCCAAGGGGTTGATGTTAGTCATCTCTCTCGACCTTACCAAGCTTGGGATCTAGGAAATTGCTCCCCCTTCTCTAAGGGATCGACATGACTTATCTCTTTCAACCTCATTTGAGCTCGGGATTAAGAATGTTACTCCTTCTCTAAGGGGTCGATGTTAGTCACCTTTACCGACCTCATTCGAGTTTGAGATCGAGAAAGTTACTCCCCTTTCTTCAAGGGGTCGACTCGAGTACTTCTCTCCTCCAAGGGGGAAGCCTCGACTTATCTCTCATGGTCGCTTTGAGCCTCATGACTAACTTGAGTAATCCCCCTTTTCATATTCGTCAAGGATCATCTTATTCCTTTCCTCCGAGCTAAAATATTGAGCGGAAGTACGGGACCAAGTCCTACCGACAAGTCGTAGGAATGACTCGATCACTATCCTGAAGTCTATCCTATCTTTTTAGCTAAAGGAAAGGCAACACCATAGGTAAGCAACCTTCTTTTTTTTTTCTTTTGAAAACTTTTCTTTCATTGTCAAAATGTTTGCATTTAGTATGCCTAAAAAAATAAATAGAAAAGAGAAATGAAGCTTAGTGGTTAGGAGGAGGTAGAAATTGCAAGAATTGAGGTTGGGACCATGGACTGAAATGTTGTTTCGTGTAGGCGGCATGGACGATTTTTACCGTTCTGCCGCCCGACCGAAACCGACACCTTAAGCTTCCCCGTCTCGAAGCGTCGCGCTCCCGTAATGGTGCCAAAGGCATTGCGGGACACTTTCGGCGCCGCCGGAAGGGTTGCCGGTGCTGGAAGCTTCCGCGATATGCCTGTCGGACGACACCAGTCGGATGACCACCTAGCGATCCGCCATGGCCCCCCGCGATCGCCCTTGCGCGATATTTTGACGCGATGGAAAATTAAAATTTTCATTTAATTAATTTAAACCATTCCCATTCCCATGTGTGATATTTTAAACATGCTTTTATAAATAGTAATTAAATTATTCCAATAAAATATATAAAAAATATATTTAAAATTAAAATTTTAAATTTAATTTAATTTAATTAATATTCTGAAAATTATTTTTTAATATTTTAAATTTTATTTAAAAATTCTAAAAATCTTTAAAATTTCTAAAAAATTCTTTAAAATTCTAAAAAAATTAAATTAATATTCGGTGTCCCAAGATGCCGAAGCGTGCATGGGCCGTGAGTCGTCGACGCGCGCCTGTGGCGACGTCCGGCGGCGCCGGAAGCGTCCCGCTATGCTTTCGGCTTCGCTAGAAGCGTCACGTTGCGACGACTCTGGCGCTTGCGATGCTTTAGGCACCCTACGACGCCTCCGGCGGCATCAGAGGTGTCCGGAAGCATCCGACGACTCATTTGGGACACCTGCTGCTTGCGACGCATGCTCGAAACGACCGCGCGTAGGGTGCCGATTTCGGTTCCTCAGCGGAACGGTAAAAATTGTCCATGCTGGGTGGCACATAACGGTATTTCAATCCATGATATGGTGGATATGATCCTAATATTGGTTATAATCTATATGAATTATTCATTAATTTTATATAGTAAATATATTAATTTTTGTATATTGCATTCTAATAGTTGGATATGGAATAACATATAATAGACATTCTTTTTCTTAAGAGTTCAAATCACATGGGGGCATGTAGCAAGGGTCGAATCTCAACAAAGCCGGTGAAAAATGCCCTCTCACATGGGGGTTTGCTCTCGGTACCTGATTTTGATTTGATATGCAAATATTCGTTAAATCAATTTTGACAACCTAGCTATCTAGGTTCCTTGAGCTTGTGAGGATGGCATGAAGGAGCCTTCTAATGTGAGGTGGGGGATGATGCGAACTAGTCGTCTGTTGAGTTTGAGCCATGCTTTAACACCATATAGATAGGAACAGATTAGAGTTCTATGTGTGTGAATATGTATATAAAATTCATGATTGTAATATTACATTCGAACCCTTGTAACATATGTTATTTACAAATAGGTCCATGTAATTGTATTATGGTCCTCTCTGTTACATATCTAACAGCTTCTCTCACCCTCCCTTGTCTCATGTATATTCCTGTCTGTCTTATTTCTTGTATTGGTTGGCAGGCCATTGACCTTCCATTTTTGCTAAAATGAATAAGAAAGTTCAAGTTGAAGATATATAAGTCACAATTTAGAGTCTAATTTGTATCATCCATTCTATAGATACAAATTGTTATGAGCCCACATTTCATGTCACTGACAACTATGTGAATACAATCTTGGTGGAATAGCTTGGGGAAGGTTTTGCATGCTTTCCCAGTGGCAGCTGGTGAGCAACTTGGGGTAAAACTGGCTAAACCCTAATTTACTGGTTTCAACAGCGACCACAAAAGGCGCACAACTCTTCTGTTTCTGCTTCCTAGGTTAGGCAGCAACATCATCAACTTGCCTTCCTTTATACTTTCTCTTGTTCTTTTACCTCCTCATCCTCTTCATCAGTGTAGTAGTTCAGCACAATTGACCTATGTTGACCTATCCTGTGTGACAACAGCAATCATCATCTGTACAGAACCGTCTTGACGAGCGATTGAAATGGGTTTAGATTGGTATTTTAAATCTTAGCACAACTAATCTGCTCCAAAAGATTAATGATGGGTGATTATACCTGATGCAAATAGAAAACACAGTACAACTAATAAGCCATTTCTGGTTCCCAATATTGGAACTTTTCACTGATAATGTGATATACATGATTGGGCATCCACCTGTCCTGAAAGGTTAAGCCTTTGGTAAATAGCTTAAATCCTTTTCATGGATTAAGAGAAGAAAATAATTTTAGTTATTTACCATCTATTTAGTGCATATTTTTTCTGTATCTTGAGATTTAAATAATTACTAGGTTAATTTATGTCTTAAAGTTGTGAATTTCTTTGCAGTTTCTGGTCAAACTTGCTGAAAGTTGGAATTTGTTTGCTGGCTGTTGATGAGGCACATTGCATATCAGAGTGGGGTCATGATTTCAGGTTCTTTCTAATTGATTCTATGTTATCTCAGCTACTTATGACTTGTACTAATAGGCATTTATAAGTAAATATGGCCTAGCAAAAGTTAATGCTGGTGATGTCTTTCCATAATGCAATTCCACGTTCTTGATTCTGAATTTTGGAATTTTATAGTTATTAGTCTCCACTTTGTTTTCCTGATTATACAATTTTTGCTTTATTTTAACATATGGATGAACTTATGATTCGTGTTTGTATCTAAATGTGCGAGAATGAAGCTGATGACTGAATGTTTTATCTCCTTTGTATCTTTAAGGGACAAATAATACTTTCTCTTAGTAAATTAGACTTTCAACTACCAAGTTCTATATTTGGAACTCGATTTCATTACACATTTTAAATTGTAATAAATTTATGTTTCTAACAGAGTTTACATTCAATGAATATATATCTTTGTGTATGAACAGTTTGACCTTGCAAGTTCAGAATGCATCGACCTAATGTGAACATCTTAAGTTATTTTATTAATTATTTTTAACCTTATTACTACTTTGATCACATGAGTGCCATCTCATTGTGGCACATGAGTGCCATCTCATGCAGCAATTGACGGAGGATCCAAATTTATAATTAGAATGTTCCCTTGATTTCTCTTTACGTCTATCCTGATTATTAGTGCTATTTGATCAGTCCTCAGGAATTCAATCAAGTGTTGATAATTTGTAGGTTTTTTGGTTGGAACAGGGCATCAAAAGCTGTTCTTTCTTCAAGTGGCCAATCCACTTGTTGAATTCCTCGTGACAGTTGTTATAGTTTTAGCTTGATTTGTTGTTCAGAAGTGGACATAACTTGTCTTTTTTCCTATTTTGCTGGACCAAAAAGGTCTTGCATAGTTGATTCAGTAGATTATAGTGCATTTAGGTGTATAGCCTAACAAAAGTAAGATAAGTGGTGAATTGAAGATAATCGATTTTACTCTAGCAACTTGGACAAGGAATACCTTTAACCTGTAATCTGGGCATGAATCTTCTCAAGTCCAATTGAAATTTTCTTTGAATAATAGGCTGCAGTATCTTTGAGTAGAACTGCTTCAAAGTCATTTTCATAACATCTCATATCACCCAATCTCTACAAAATAAAATATCCAAGTCATTCTTCAATAAAGCACAATCAATTTGTTCCCCCTCATGTTCTTGAACTATTGCTTAACAGACCAATCAAAATCAAATCAAACTGGATGGCTAAAGATGAGTAGTTGTTTAAAGAAATCCTATCAACTTAGTAATGCAACACAAGAAGAGAGATTGAGTGTTGGAAAGATTGTGGAGTAGGAATCTAGAATTAGGTGGAAAAGAAGTGTAGAAACTTAGATATCACATCTAAGGGTTCCTAGGCATCATAGTGTAGGATTGCATCACACAATTAAGATAATTCTTAAAGACTCAATTTCTATTCTATATCCCAGCATTGAAGCAACATACATATTTACACATAGGAAACATAAAGGATTCATATATGAAACATAAAAGACTCATCAAGACTCACATAGGATACATAAAGGATTAATAAAGACTCACATAGGAACCATAAAGACTCTTAATTGATGCTGCAATTTTCCCAAGCATTGGAAGTTAAAACACATTGGAATTACTCAAAATTTATAGCTCAACCTTTTGGAATTGCTGAAGTTTATTTCCTAAATAGGCTCGTCAATTTCCAAATATGCCAAATTAAATGTTGAGCTTTGGATTTTTTTTTCTTCTTCTGTGTTTATAAACTTTTAATGGAGATTGCAACATGTCTCCATCACTTACCAAAGAAATAAGAGCATTTTTAACTTTCTCTTTGATTTCTTGATAAACCAGCAAGTCACATGCATTGACAGCAAAGAATCTGAGATAAGAAAGGTGCAATGTACTAGGTTATAGGGTGAACAAAATTTTGGGTAAACCGAACAAATTGATTGAATTTAAAAATTTTAGTTTCGTTATTTCGGATTTTTTTTTAAATTGGTTATTGTGGGTAATTCAATTCGGTTTTAAAATCCCTTATTCGGTTAAACTGAAAAAACCACAATATTAAATCAGACCAAACTTAAATCCCTAAGTAAACCTAAATCCCTTCATTCGCTCCTCACTCACGACTCGCGAATCCGCATCTCAACTGCCGTTTGTCCTGCTCGATTCCCTCCCATCACTCTGCCACGGATGCTAGTCTCGATCCCCTCCCGCTCTCACTGCCGACCGCCAGGCACCTGCGATTCCGCGTCTCTGTCGGTCCGCCTTGCTCAGTCCTTCCATGAAGATCCTCATGTCGCTGCTTATGTTTGCGATAGTTGCGTGGGTGGTGGCGTTCAGTGGGGTGGAAGGGAGTGAGATTCCGACGTTGAGGGTGGAGATGCTCCCAAGGATCTTGGGTTTGTACATGTTCAGCTTCACTAGTCACATTGGGTTCCCTAATATCTACACTGCCATGAATTAATGACCCTTCCAACTTTCCTAAGGTTTAGAAATTATTTTTTAATTCAATCGAGGAGGAGAGGAAATGCTAGAATTTGCCAAAAACTAATTCAATTGTCTACTGCTTTGTTATTCAATTGATGATTGCAAATCCCGTTCTTCCTCTCCTCGCAAGCTCCTCTTCCTCTTCGTCCACAACCACTGTTGCATCTGGTACGAAGAAAGAAGAAGAATCAACCGAAGCAGGTAAGAGGAGAGGCAGGGAGGAGTCACAGATGGTGATCTTATCTCTTCCATCCTGAATCGCAATCAAGAGGAGGAAAAAGAGGCGGGGAGGAGTCGCAGATGGTGATCTCATCTCATCCCTCCTAAATCTCCCTAAATCTGTAAATTCTAAAAGTTCAGTTAATTCAGATTATTCAGTTTTTATTGAAAAATCTGATCAATTCGGTTAGCTAAAAAAATTCGATTTGTTCAGTTTCAGTTTGTCCGGTTCGATTCGATTTTAACCGAATACTCAACCCTACCAAGTTATGAAAGAGAGTCCATCTTCATTCACTAGAGGAAGTGACCTTTGGGCAATGAAGTAGCGATCAAGGTAATAAAAAAAATTGAAAGCCACCAGATAGTGACTATCATTTAATCATCTTTTAACTAATTTATCAAAGGAGAAGGAAATTTTATCAAAGTTATGAAAGGTAATTATTGTTGCAGCAATTCATATTAGTGAAAGTTATAAGCAAACGAAAGACATCTTTAAAAAAATAATTTCAGACATAAAGAATATAGTGATTGTCTGCCAATTGACACTTGGTGATAATTGGGTAATAATTGTTTGTTGTTTAATAGAGGCTGGACCCTAGACTGCTTGATGATTGGTCTACAATCTACATCAATCATCCAAGAGAAAAAAGTAGTCCTAATCTATTTTGCCTTTCATTGGAGAAAAGATATGATTTGGTCAAATTAAATTTTTAAAAAATGCTTTTCTTTGCTAATTGCATGATAAGTTCATGGTAAGATATGACTGTCTCACAGCATATCATATACAGATTTTGTCTGTCATGTGTTATTAGACAAATAAACAATCTTTCATGTTTTCTAGCTAATCTTTTCTTTTACTATGCCAATGGATATGTTCAAATAGTGGTATTAGAGCCAATATTTTGTTTCCTTATCTGTCTGATTGCAGAACTCGATGTAAACTATGATTTGTGATATATTTAAAATCATTTTTTTTGCTAATGTAATTTCTTATTGGTATAAGATTCTATTGTTTATATCAAGGATATAAAATTTTCTAACTTTTTGGTCGACAAAACCATTGTATCTTGTACTTTTATCTTATGGAAATTCATATGGTATTGGCCAGAAAATATTAGTAGGATAACTATTGTTCATCTATATCAATCTTTCTAGGTTGAAATAGAAAAAAATTTGAAGGGTACCGATTAAGACATATTGACCATTTCAAGGGGAGGGGGTTTGCTTCAAGAGAGGGTTAAGGGGGAGATCGAGACAGAGCTATCAGGGCAATGGAAATTTTTGTGCATGCAGGTTTTGCCTTGCTTGGTCTGAAACAACATAGTAACGAAGGGATTCTTAGGGATTAGGGGGCACTCATGGATTCAAACTTATAACTATTAATCTTTATAGTTTTTTTTGGAAAAAGGTAAATATATATATAGATGTCAAAATGATAAACAATCAGACGTACAATCAATGGAGATCCATAAACCGGTAGACATGTATATGTAGTTTGTGGAACATCCTATCAACATCAGGTACATCACTCCCAAAATGACATCTATTGCGACATTCCCACAAAAAATAAATCATACATGAAACAACAAGGTATTGCATTTTCATGATGCATCGGTCACCTCTGTAGTGCTGTTGGAATATCAACAACAGTCTCTCCATGGTTCTGATCTCATGTCCAATGTCTAGCCATCTCCTTACGTTGTTCCATGAGAGTCTCATAATGGAACACTCAACAAAATATGTGTGCATTTGATTCAACATACCTGTGGCAGAAAGCACAACTTTTGTCTGTTACGTACGGAGGTCTGTCTACCGTCCTTATCTTTCCATGAGCAAGTAACTAAATAATAAAGCGGTGTTTGAGCAGAATTCCTTGCCTCCATATCACTTATGCCCAAGAGGTTTTGGCTGAAAGAAATTGTACGCATTTGTTGTCCCATTTTTCTTTGCAACAAACCATTCTAGCAGCCTCATATTCCTTGCTTCTACTTGCCCGTTCATCCCCTGAACCACTTGGTCTCGGATGTCAACAAGCCACTTAGCCAATGGGGAATTCGAGGGTTTCAAGTGCCATTGCCAAAAATCAACTCCTTTGATGTAGTGGCGATGGAACCATCGCACCCATAAGGAATCTGTCTTGCATTGGATGTTCCAAAGTGTCCTGTAAAGTAGAGAATTATTCTATGCTTGTAGATTCCGAAGTCCATATCCTCCTTGTTTAGAAAAACAAATCTTGGCCCAGGAGATTGACGGATGCTTTGAGGACCAAACAAACGTTCGACATATGCCATATATCTTATCAATAACTCCACAAGGTATGGGAAGTATAGTCCAACATAGGATAATGTGTGCTTTGGTCATGCATTTATCTTCTTCATTATTGCATCAAGTAGGGGTCCATAATTGGCAATTTGCAACTTTTCTATAGCAAGAGGAATACCCAAATATTGGAAGGGAAATGCGCCATCCTGAAAATTAGTGATCCGAAGGAGATTTGCCCTTGTTGTGTCATCCACCCCTGCCATTTACACATTGGACTTCAAAGGATTAGCCCTCAACCTTGCTTTATCTGCAAAGTCCTTCAAGCAATTTGCTATTAATGTGATTGAAGTAACAACTGCTCTAGCAAAAATCAGGAGGTCATTTGCATAAGCTAGGTGTGTAATCTGGATATCTCCACACATGGGATGAAAGTGAAAAGAAGGCAGTGAAGAAATCACCTTAAATCTCCTTGATAGCACCTTAAGGCATAATCTAAATAATATGAATGATGGCTGACCACCTTGCCTTAAGTCCTGCCATCCACTAAAGAAACCATGAAGCCCGTTATTTAGACTTAGAGAATACGAGACTGTTGTAACATGTTCATGTATCCACTTTTGAAATTGTTGGGAAAAATCAAAACCATTAAGTGTTAATGCTAGAAAACCACAATCCACCGTGTCAAATGTCTTTCGTAAGTCTACCTTGATCATACATCTAGGAGAGATTTTTATACGGGCATATTTCTTGAGCAGTTCCTATGCTAAGTTGATGTTGTCTCGTATGGATCGTGTCTAAACAAATGCCGCTTGCGCTGGATCTAGCAAGCTACCCATAATTGCAGCTAACCACCCAGCCATGACTTTGGAGATTACCTTATAGAAAATATTGCAGCAGGAAATTGGTCGATAGTCTGCCACCGTGATCCACCTTAGGAACCAAAGCAATTCAGGTATGATTCCAATATTTGAGGAGTTTGCCGGTATGAAAAAAATTCCAAAACAGCAAAATCCGTCTCAACTATTTCCCATGGAGAAGGAAAATTTTTTACTCCATACCAATCCTGCCCCTGGCCTTATCTTCTCTAATATCAAAAAGAGCAGCTCTAATTTCCTCCATTACTAGCCTAACAATATTTGCTGCCTGGGTGCTATTTAACCGATGTCGAGGCACTTGCAAGCTGTCCATATCTTTGCATTGCACCTTTGACCCCGCAACCCATGGAAATACCCGACAAATTCTTCAACCATCTCTCCTAAACTTGTTGTTTGTTTCCCTATTTATTTAGTGAGCGTGACAATAGCATTTTTTTTGTTGTCCCTCTTGACTAGATCATGAAAAAATGTGGTGCACCGGTCAGAATTTTTGAGATATACATTCTTCGCTCTTTATTGATAGAATATCTTTTCTACTTCCCCAAGTAATGTGGCTTGCTTCGTTAAGTCCCCATAGCCAGCCTGTGGCTCCCCACTTGAGAGAATGACATGCTAGGCTGCCTCCAAAGTTTCTTTTGCCCTTCGAGCTTTCTCCGAGATGTGCTCAAAATGCTTCTTATTTTGCCCCTTCAACAAGCTCGTTAGTCGTGTTAGTTTTGCCTTGAGGTTAAACTGAGCATTTTCAAGCATAGGGGCTGCCCAAGAGTCGTTAACCACATCTTGAAACTCTCCATGTAGAGCCCACATATTGATAAATTTGAGGGGCTGGTTAGGGACATGATCCCGGACTAGAGTATGCACAATACTACAAGAGTGATCTGATAGACACGTAGGCTGTGAACTCCGCATAACTATCATTATCTTCTAATAATCATTGTGAATTCACTAAGCTCTATCTAATTTGCAGGAAACCGTATCATTTGTCCATGTTAATCGACATTCAATTAAGCGAAGATCCACGAGGCCACAAGCTTGGACAAAGAGTTAGAGGTCCCGCAATTCATAATTTGTAAATGGTAGTCTCCCTTCCTTTTTGTGGATGGATAGCAATGAGTTGAAATCCCCCATGATTAGCCAATGTCTTAAGATACTCTCCCCTAGCTGAGTAAGAGCCTCCCAAAATGGTCTTCGTGTAACAATTGCATGATAACCAGAGATAAATATCACTAAGAAATTCCTCCCTGTCATTCGACACTTGATGTGGCAATGCATGAACTGATCGGTTGACATAATAACTTCCATGACAACTCTCTGCATATCCTAAAGAAGCAATATATGTCCATAGTTTGAAAAGCTGAAATTATTTGTGGTACCTATACTTGCAATTCGTGTCGTAATATTAGATCAAGGGCAGCTTCATTGAGTATAGTTTCTAGTAATGCCATTGCTTCTATACAACAACAACAACCAAGCCTTTTCCCACT
>JBBMJZ010238090.1:0-19052 GCA_037833815.1 Zingiber zerumbet
CTATACTTAAATAAATTTTATCTTGTTTTATTGTTGCTAACCAAGTCTTTTTTGGTCTTCCTCGTTTGATATGCGTGGTTGTCATGGTTTCACATTGCGTAACTGGAGTATTTATTGGTCATCTAAGTGCATGCCTGTACCATCTTAAATGTGTCTCTTGAAGTTTTCTCTCAATAGATGTAATTTCGACTTTCTCTCTAATGCTTTTATTTCTTATTCTGTTCATTCTCGTATGTCCACAGATTCGCCTTAACATCCTCAACTCTGCAACTCTCATCTTTTGTTTATGTGCTCGAGTCATAACCCGACATTCAGTTCCATATAACACTACAGGTCTAACTGCGATTTTGTAGAATTTTTCTTTAAGTTTTAGTGGTACTTTATGGTCACATAAAATACTCAACGCTCTCTTCTATTTTAATTATCCTATTTGTATTCTATGTAAGACATCTCTCTCAATCCCTCCATCGTTTTGCAAAAATGATCCTAGATATCTAAAGCTCTCGGTTCCGGACAACTCGTCACCTCCTATCTTAACAATTGTCTCATTATATCTAATATTATTAAACTTAAATTTCATATATTTTATCTTTATTCTACTAAACCTAAAACCTTTCCCTTTTTGTGTTTTCCGCCAAGATTCTAATTTAGCATTTACTCATTCACGTGTTTTATCTACCAAAATAATATCATCTGTAAACAACATGCACCATGGTGTTGCGTCTTGAATGTGTGCAGTGAGTTCGTTCACAATTAGTGTAAAAAGATAGCGACTTAGAGCTTATCTTTGATGTAACCATAGCTTTATTGAAAGTGCTTCAGTTACCTTGCCTGAAGTCGTACTTTAGTTGTTATATCCTCGTACATATTCTTAATTAGTTCAATATATTGGTTCCCTCGGGAGAGTCTAGTGGCTAGCGTATGAGGTGCTGTCAACTTGAGGTGTGAGGTTTAAATCTTAGCATAGTAAATGTCTCCCTCATCCGCCAGTCACTATTCCAAGGGCTAGTAGCCGCCCGTGATTTACCTTCTCCGTGTTGCCCGTGACGGGTTGGCGGGGGCGCTGGGGCAAGTGCAGTCGCCTTTTGCCAACTTAATTAATTTAATATATGTTATGTTAACACCTTTCTTTTCTATAATCTCCAGATAAGACTCTACCATAAACTTTTTCTAAGTCAATGAATACCACATATAGATCTTATTTTTGCTTCGAATATTTTTCAATTAATTGCCTAAGAAGATGTATAACTTCTATTGTTGACCTGACATGAATCCAAATTGATTTTCGGTCACTGTGGTCTCCTTCCTTAATCTTTTTTCTAGTATTTTTTTCTAAAGTTTCATGGTATGACTCATTAGTTTAATACTCCTATAATTTGTATAATTTTATACGTCTTTCTTGTTCTTATATAAGAGAACTAGAGTACTTATCCCTATCAAATATTTTTTTCGTTTTCAATATCATGTTAAATAATTTTGTAAGTCATTCAATACTTTGTTTCCCTAAGTACTTCCATACCTCTATCAGAACATCATCTGGTTCAACAATTTTTCCATTGTGCATTCCATTTAAAGCTGGTTTTACTTTAGAAGTTTGAATTCAACGATAAAAATTTAAATTTCCATCCTCATTTGACTTACTTTAAGTTAATCACCCAAACATTTTTTAAAAAGTTGATGAAAATATATCTTCCATTGCTCTTTTATTTCTTTCTCGTTTACTAGTATTCTATAACATTCATCTTTAATATATTTTATTTGAATAAGATCTCTTGTCTTCCTTTCTCTCATTTTAGCTATTCTATAAATGTCACTTTCCCCTTCTTTTGTATCCAATTTTTGATGTAATTGTTCAAAAGTTTCATTTTTTGCTTCATTTACTACTCTCTTAGCTTCTTTTTTTTTTTTTTGGCTATTATATATTTTTTTAAAGTTTTTCTGTTCTTACAAATATATAATTCCTTATAAGCTATTCGTTTTTCCTTACTTTCTCTTGTACTTTCTTATTTCACCATCAAGATTCCTTACTTAGTGGTGTATGTCCCTTTGACTCACCAAAAACACTGGTAGTTACTATTTTTAACTTTGATACAATCTTATTCCATGTCGTATTAAAATCACTGTATATTTCACCAATGCTTGTACTCCTACTTTCTTCTTAAATATATTTTACTTTCCCTCCTTTAACTTCCACCACTTAATTCTAGGAGTTGTATGTATTTTTTTTCTATTGATACTATATTTGAGGCGTATATCTAACACTGCTAATGTATGTTGGATAGTTAAGTTTTGGATGACCTTGCAATTCTTCACAAAACTGAACATAAGGAACAAAATTTGTCTACTTTTTCCTCTCTTATTTTTTTTATCTATCTCTTCCACTTTTTTCTCTTTCTATCACAAGTGAAGGGACTTAAGCTGAATTAATAACTATTTCTCTCTTTGTTTGTCACTTGGCCTTATTTTATCAGTATGAAAGAAACTTGCACCTTGGTTATTTAAGTATGAAAGGTACGGTGAATTATGTTTGGTTCTTTTTATAGGTTGCTTTTCAATATTACCGGCTACAGAACTTGTTCCTGGAGATATTGTTGAAGTAGGAGGTATGCTGATCCAATATCTATTTTGTGATGCTTGGTTCATAATTTGCATGATTAGAATTATTATTATTTTTCTCTTGTAGTGGGATGCAAGGTCCCTGCTGATCTGAGAATGATGGAGATGCTCAGCAGTCAATTACGTGTTGATCAGGCAATTCTCACTGGTACCTAGTTTCTTCTTGTCCGAATTTGTGGACTAATTATTTTGATGATTTCCTTGTCTTTGGTTAGAACAATTTTAGGATCTCTGGGATTATATAGCTAAACTGTTACACGATCTTCTTTACAAGTTTGTGCTAATCACATCTTGTTACTTATAATGGATAAATGCCTGTTGTTATTGCTAATAATGATAAACTTGTAGGTATGTTATGCTCAACTTTTTTCTTTACATGTTGAATAGATGTAACCTTCAGTTCATGATCATGCTTGTCTATGGGGCCTCTTTGTTAAGTTTGATCAAGTACATCTAACTGATTTGGTTAATGTATATGTTTGGTGTTATAATCCAATTCTTTGTATTTTCCTTTATTCTAGATTTGTGTGTACCACTTTGATTCCTTTATGCAGCGGTTTAAATCTTTAACCAGGGATTTGGTCGTCAATGATATGGTTTCATATCATGCTGAAGTGCCAACCCATAATGAATTAGAAGAAGAAGAAAAAAAGAGATGCAGAGGAAGAAAAATAAAAGAAGACATCTATATACCTGTTTTAGTCCCTGGCTAGAATTGTACAGATTGACATTGTGTTGCTTGTCAACTGAATTAATTTTGATAACACATGATACTCGTTGGCATAATCAACACAGGCACCTCAGTCAATTAGTGTCGCTCCTTGAGACGTTTTGATCATGCAACCCAACCCGAACAGTATGAACCATGCTATTTGCAGATAGGAATATTTGTTTATATGCATGTTCTTCCACTGATTATTCTTTTAAAACTAGAAATTATATTCTTTTGTGAATGAACGGTGCTTCTTTCTGTGCTCTCTGAAATTTTTTGTCAGCTTTGCTGCTATTAGGAAGGTATTTTGGGAAATTATGGGATATCCTGATAATTAATTTTACCAATGAAATTCGAAAAGCTTCTTGCTAGAGAAAGCTAGTCACAAGACTGGTTGGATCAAATTGGGTAGATTAGGATCAATTAAGGAAACAATTGAAAAATAGAAATTTTTGCAAAAAGGGGAGGAGGGTTTCAACTTTCAGAATCTATGGATCTGTGTGGTCAGAGAACCTAATCAAGATGATTGCATTTTTCTAATACATGGTATAGTGGTGTGAAAAGTCATGATTTACATCCAGAAGACCAATAATTGAAGATGTTATGTGAAAAAGTTGATGGATAATAATCACTATGGATTAGTTTAAATGAGGCTGGCTGTTATTGCTGCCTCAAAAATCCATGCATATAGATGATGAATAATCACTGACTGTTATTACTATGGATAAATTAGCGCACCTTTAGGGAATTTAATAATGGAAGGTGTAGGACATTCAACGTTGGTCCACTATTTTCTTTTTATTTGGCTTAAGGATGACTATTCAGGTCATGTCATGTTACCACTATATAAAATAATATAAATTTCATTGTATGTTTTAAAAATAATTTAACAAGATCTACGATTATTAAACATACTTAAAAGTTATACAACTTTAAAAAGTTATTAAAACTAATTCAGCTTGGTAAATGGATTGTCATTCATTTGTATATTTAGGCTGTGTTGTATCACTTTTCTTCATATCTTTATTACTCATTTTTCTAGTCAACTCTGTTCATGTCTTGTTATCTAGTGGTATTTAATTTTACGAGTCCTATTCTTTCCTTTAGGGTGTCACATGAACTTCATATTCAATTTCAAGCCATGGCACCATTTATATAGTACTTACACTATCTTAATTGTTGCCTTGCTTCTAAATGTGGTTGTAAAATTTCTTTGCACGCTCTCTATTTAATTTGTATTATTGTAAACCATTTGCAAAATGTACAAAGTGGTGTTTGTAAGCATGCACATTTCTGGAATTGGACTTGTAACCTTCTGTGTTTTTCATTTCTTTAATATATAGGTGAGAGCTGCTCAGTGGCGAAAGACCTTGAACCCACTGTGGCAACTAATGCTGTATATCAAGACAAGACAAACATCCTTTTTTCAGTATGATTATTTTCTATATCCTCATTCTCTTTGTTTTTGCTTCTATTTAACAGCTTTTATATTCCCCGAAGATATATTTGTTTTACCCTTTAGTATCTTGCAATGTTTGAACATTTTGTGATACTTTTCTTAATTTGGCATATATATTTATAGGAAAATTGTCTGTAGAATATACTTTTCCATGAAACTTGGTTTGCTTAAGTTAAGTTTATTTGGATGGAAAGATAAGAGGATGGATGGAAAAGCTAGGGAAAATGACACAAAATATGCACGAGAGCTTCATGCTCTATTGCAATTTTGTGATCTTTCTCTTCTCCCCCTCATATCTTTCCACCCAGCCTTAGGGTGTAGTTTTTGCGAGGGAAGGAAACTAGGAAAGAAATAAAGTGAAATAAAGTCACTGAAAGATTTCTCAAGTACTTTGAACTATGGGCTTGCTGTATGCATTTTCCTTCAATTAAACTATACAAATCTTTTCCTTACTTTGTCTTACATTACACATTAGTATTTGTCTAAATCTTGTATTTGATGTGCAGGGTACTGTTGTCGTTGTTGGCAGAGCGAGAGCTATTGTAGTTGGTGTTGGGTCTAACACAGCAATGGGAAGCATACGCGATGCAATGTTAAGAACCAATGATGTATGAATCTTTTAGTTCTTTTACTTCCCTGCACTGATATATATATATATATAGATATATTCCTGGAGGATGATGGGCAGGTAGTGATAAAAGAAGCCGTAATATGCCAAGATGGGATAGATAATAGTATATGAAGATATGGTCTTACATTAAAATTAATGGGGGAAAAATGTTGTCTTGAAGAGATCATAAATAATTGGGACTATCTTGTTATTGTGGTTCATTATATTTATATTAATCCACATGCTTTTACTCTTAAATTTAGTCTGAGAAAACATTTTGGATGCTCATTTGTTATTTTCTGATCTTGAAGGTTTTACTAAGATGAAATGAAATTAAGATCACTAGTTATTAAAATTTTAAAAACATGTGAAAAAATAATAAGGAGAAGAGCAATTGAAGAGGATAAAAAACAGGGTAGCTAGTATACGAAGCTCCTGCCAATGCGGGGTCTCGGGGAAGGGTTGAATTATATTAAGCCTATTATACGCAGTCTTATCCTACATTGCAAGAGGCTGTTTCCACAACTTGAACCTATGACCTTCACACGACACCAACTTTACCTTTGCGCTAAGACTTCTCAACAATTGAAGAGGTTATGTTAAGAAAAACAAAACAAAAGGCGACGTAAAGAAAAGGAAATGCAAAATTAAGGAAAAATGTTGATTTAATATACACACCCTATTTATTTTGTGAAACATGTTGTCTTTCTCCATAGCATGCGATTGTTAGGTTTAGAAATGATAGAATAAATAAGCTTATCTCTCACCAATAACTTGTTTTTTTAGCTAGTGGAACCAGAAATTGATAGATCCAATCAATATGCAGAATCATCAATCAATTCCTTGCTGTTCCTACTCATAATTGTGGCTTAAAAAAATTATCTGCTTAATTTAGTTAGAGGAATTAACACTGAATTAAACAAATTTAAGAGCCACAATATGTACTTGTTAAATCCAACACATTCCCTGATGAGTATATGCTCATATAGTTGATTTACATGATAAAATTGAAATGATTTTGCAGGAAACAACACCTTTAAAGAAGAAACTCGATGAATTTGGAACATTTTTGGCCAAGGTATGTCTTTTATTATATTTATCATATTATATAAATATTGAATTATCAGACCATTCAAAAATGTGTTACAATTGATCCCAAGACCGGTGCTATACTGCTATATAGTGTGGAAAATGCAACCCTATAGTAGGGCAACATTTATTTAAAACATGCTCAATCTACTGTATGTTTTCTCAAATTGTGATGTTATGGTTTCCTTATATTTTTCCGTGGAATTATATGGATCAATTTCTCGATTCTCTAGCATAATTGCAATTTTTTTTAACCTTGTGATGATAGTCATGCATAATCTCAAATATTCATTGACTTATGTTGGTCACAATTGAGCGCCTTAGTTCTGTCTCTACATTAGTTGGGTTTGTTCTAAGGTAATATATATTCTTCTTCTTAGGTAATTGCAGGAATTTGTGTCCTAGTATGGGTTGTTAATATTGGGCATTTCCATGATCCTTCCCATGGTGGAATTATGCGAGGTGCTATTCACTATTTTAAGGTACAACTTTATTTTCATTAATTATAACACATTGTTTTTATATTATATTATTCTCTTGAATGTGGAAAATCACAAATATATTTTCATGTTTATTTATTAATTTATTTTCTGAATTGTATTCTAGATGCCATTATTCCATAAAATTTTGAATGGAAAAGCATAAAAACTAGAGCACACATTCTTTATTCTAAAAATTATGCTTCTCTCATACTTTTCTATTTTTGGAGCTTTCCCCTAAAATAAATATTTGTGCCTGATCCATTTTGCTCCAAAAAGTTCAAGATACTAAATTACAGTATTAGACCTTGCCCAAAGTCAATGTACCTAGCGTAGATATCATTTTGACATGTGGGAGTCAACATGCTGCAACAAATCTATAGTAGTGCAAAATTACTAAATAAATAAATCATATCTCATTCCATTACAAATATATTTCATTGTCAGCCAGTTTCTTGTTAGAGGTTTGGTAAATGATGTTGGATCTTGAAATAGTAATAATCAATCAATATTCAAGTGAGTTGTCTAAATGCCCTCTGTCAGGCATAAGAACCAAGTTAGATAGGGTTAAGTCCCTTATAATTATGCTTCATTGTTAGCTGTGGTTGAAATCAGCACTCGGGATAGTGCTTGTAACCTCATGGATACACTGGCTTCTGAATCCTTGCATCACTAGTGAGAACCTAGTGATTCCAGTTAAATGTGCAACTCGAGTGAGACTGGAGCATTTTTAATGCATAAGATTTTAATATTCCACAAGAAATTTGTTCCTATTGTGACCAAGAAACATAGGAGTCGCTACCCCCTTTATTGAGAACCTAGTGAGTATCCCTTCTTGTTCTGGGTTCACTTTTTTTTTTTTTTAATGTCTATATGGATGTATATATAGATAACTATTGAAGAAAATACATCAGAAAAAGAGTCGAAAAGTTAAAGAAATAAGCAAGACAGCATTAAGCAAACTCCTATGCTGAAAATGGTGAATACTAAAGGAACAGTAGTTTAAAAGGGCAAACACTTATTTCAATGAGTTTGAAAAATGGAGAGTTGAACAGTATCTATCGACATAACATATCAAACACATCATTTCTTTCTTGTTACTTCTCATTTATGGAGTTTTGGCCACATCTAGACAGCCACAACATAGTGTTTCATCCTTGGAACGGTAATACCAAGTTTTGCCATACCTTTTGATGCCTTATGATTCCAATCACACTAGGATTGGATGATGAATGGGCTTGGTATATTGAATTTTGAGTTTTTCCATACTAGAACCCATCCTTCAACTTGTGTTCTACCGTAAAAGGTAGATGTTGGCTCTTTCCTAAGATTGGCGAATCCCATCTGAGCAAAAACATCAGTTTGTGTCCAGGAGATGAATACCCTTGGTTGACAGCCTACTTTTGGTATTTACTCTATCAAGAAAGATTAGCCACACTAGTATTTTAACTTTGGTGGAGCTATGGAGTTCCAGATTAGTAATCTGGTCTCCTTGTTATTCGATGATTGTGCTTTAGTCCCCTTTTTTATTTTGAAGCTAGCTGTTGCTTCATGCAGATTGCAGTTGCTCTTGCTGTTGCTGCCATTCCAGAAGGGCTTCCAGCTGTTGTTACCACGTGAGTGATCCATTGAGCTGAAATCTGTGCTTAAGTTCTCTTATACTGTACTTGTATATTGATAATTCTGTGATGCCATTATCTCTCAGAAAATGATAATAAACTTTTTTGCCCTATACAAAATGCAACAAATATTGAAATTTCACTAGACTGATATGCAGATTGAAGATACCGACCTGCAGTTAAGCTCCTGTATGCATTTAGTAGTTAAAGAAACAAAGTGAAATTTTGCTTTATATACAAAGAATGATGTTAGAAAACTATTGGCTTTTCTTTTCTTGGGCCACCTTGATTTAATAGGCCTTTCTTATTGCAGCCTGCAAAGGTTGCATTGGCTAGCTAGCCTCTAGCATGTGATGAGTAAAATGTGATAATATTGGTTTTCCATTTGTAAGCTAACCAATAGAAATTCTAATTTGAACAACTTAAATACCTTTCCTTTATCAGCTACCACCATTTTCAAACAACGGTGAGTTATCCTTAAGGTTGGATGCAAGTGTTTACTACGATTTCTTTGTTTCTTATTGTTCTTATTGTCTGCTAAAGCTCAGTATTTTGAAAGCTCAAACCAAATAGGATTATTGTTGAGCTGAGAACTAGATCAGCTGAGAAAAATGCTTTTGTCAATTTAACAAAATTTACAACAAGTTAGTCTTTTATTCATAAGTTTCGATGCTTGATTATCTGAATGTCACTAGTAGACTGATGAGAAGCATCACTACAATTGTCTTATGTTTATAGTCAAGTTGAGGTAGTTTGTGTCTCCTTAACAATTTATCAGCTCATAAGCCCCAAAGGTTTGAGTTTCAGAAATAGCCTCTTGCAAAGCAGGGTAACGTTGCTTACAATAGATCCTTCCCTGAACCCGTATTGGTAGGAGCTTCGTGCATAGAATTGCTCTTTTTATAAGCAGCAAAGGTTGCAACATTAGCAAGACTCCACTTTTCTTATTCACTTCATTGAGAATTTTGCTATAAAGGTAATTGATCTAGGAAGACATGGAAAAGGAAAACTATGTGCATGGAAATGGAAAAGAGAGATAAAATGGGAGGAAAATATCAAGCTAATGAAGGATCCCATGCAACCCTATTTAGATCATTTGGTTTTTGGCATATGAGGGGATTCAAACTAGCTGGTAAAGTAACCTAACATTATTTAATTTGAGAAATTATGGAAGATAAGAATATCAACACCTCTATGGTTACATTTTTGCTTTCTCTAGGAACTATTTTTCAACTATCTAACATATCAATTTCTAAAAGATGGATTTCATTTGTGATGCTGAAAAACCCAAACTAAATTTTTATGAATTCAATGTAGTTTGCTATACAAAATTCATATATTTTTTAAGGAATTATTGGATATTCATGTCAGTACATGTCCTATTTTGCTTAAACGTTTCTTTTTGTTGTCCTCACGATCTGGAAGCAGGCACTTAATTTCATAAAATGTGGTTAATAGTTCTCTTTTTATATATTGACTATATTTATCTACCTTTTCCCTGTCTAATTATGGTGTTCATTTAGATGCTTAGCCCTTGGAACAAAAAGAATGGCACGGCTTAATGCTATTGTGAGGTCGTTGCCTTCTGTGGAAACACTAGGCTGCACCACAGTGATATGTAGTGATAAAACTGGCACTCTTACTACCAATATGATGTCTGTCTCAAAGGTAATCCAACAGATACTTTTGAGTTGCTCCTATCATTTTACTATTAATTTATTTCTATTTTCAAATTTATTCTGTATTCATTAGTTTTGAATATTGCTGTAAATTTTTAATGTTGTGTACTTTCACTTTGGTTTGATGCATTGTCTTATCATCATCCATGTAAAACCAAGAAAATGTGGTTAACTTTAATCCGACATCTACCTGAACTTGGATAATAATATAATAAAATCAAGTGGCCATGTTGGTTGTTGTAGCTTCTTAAAGCTATGTGATGGTTCATGAAATAGCTTCACAGTTAGGAATGCACTAGCAATACAACTCAACTAGAGTTTTCTTCAATTCAAGAGTGCACAAGTTTAATGAATGTTTTCTTAACTTGATAATAGCTGTAGAAGGGTAGAACTCTTGAATATCTTTTATTGACAGAAGAAGAAGAAGCCACCAAATAGCTCATCACATTTTTCTAGTATATTTCCCTTCTTAGTAAGTTTACCTCATATCATTTCAAGTTTCCTCCTAATAGGGATCAGGGTTTGAATCCAAATAGGGACAAATATTCTAGAGGTCGGCTTCTAATTGTGCATAAGTTGTGCTTCAAATTTACCAGGTAGGCGAACCAGGGGTCTCGTCTACCTCTAGGATTAGTCAGGCGAAATCCGGACACTTGGATTATCAAAAAAAAAAATTGCTCTTTTGTTCTCTTAAATATTATTTATCTTTATTTTATCTGAAGATGAATATTTTTTGTAGAGGGGCGGAGGACCTAAACCCATCTCAATAAAAATGCAACTCAAATAAGGGTGGATGATTCACAATCCATTTAGTTAAAAAAATATATTTCATATAGAAACGTGAATGACTTGCAATCCTCTCAACAAAGAAATACATCTCATATATAGGTGAACAACCCATATTCCACTCAGAACGAAGGTCGTATTATATATAGTGCTCTTCTTTTGCGCAAAGATTAAGTCCAAGGTCCATCTAGAGTGCGTAGCCGATGCTCAACAATAATGGTATGCCATGAATTGTTCTTTTATTTTGATATAAGTAACTACACTTTAGTTATGTCCCGTATTCTCATAAGGATTTTTATTTATAATTTTTGTTAAAAAAGGAATTGTTCAGGTTTGCCTCTCTCATATTAATTCAATTTATCATCTACAAATGTCATAGGAGCAGCTAAAATAAACAAGCGTGTCAAATAAGGGCAAACAATATAAAATTAAGCATCTAAAAGTAATAGGCATAGAGATAATTTTATATCCTCTTGTGTATTTTACCACATTCATAAATTCTAAACAGGATAAGATAAAGAAATTAATTTTATTTCTCTTGTTCACACACACACACACACACACACACACACATGGGATGTGCAGGATGTCAAAACTATCTATCTCTCTCTCTCTCTCTCTCTCTCTCTATATATATATATATATATCTTCCAAAACAAGTTCATAATCCTCCCATATTATGTATTTGACATAATTAATCATGCACAAGATGCAATTAAAACAAACAAGCAGTAAATAGCCACCTCGAATGAACACCCTTATCTTTAAAATATAAATGCTTAACCACTAGAACATTCCTTCTCTCTCTTCTAGGAATCCCTCAGGGCTGAGGAGGACTTTGAGTCTTTGACGTTGAAGATAGTGTGGGCGATGGGGACTCGGATGCAGGGGTAAGCAGCTGCGAGTTTGCCATGGCCAGATCCGCCTTTGTGTGAGTGCGACCTTTGATGAAAGAGTTGTAGAATCTTAGATGGACACTGAAGGGTAATATACCGAAGGAGGAGACGCCTGATGTGGCAACCTGTGACAACACTAGGAAATTGATAGCAATGGGAAGGGTCGCCACACAAGTGAGCAAGAGGGTTATTGGTTGCAGTGAACTTATTGGGCATTAATGGGATGTACTCCTGTACATTCTCAGGCTCCATGCTTAGCTAGGAGCCCCGAGTAGTACGTTCCCTTGTTTCTCTCGTCTCCTCTTGTGCTTCTGCTTCTGCGTCTGCTGCTTCTACCTGTATATTGTTTTATATGTTGATACAAGACTGAACCATCATATATCTTACGTTTTAACCCAACTCATCAGAACTAGACATCAAGACTGCATGCCTGAAGTCTTACTTATTTGGGAATTAGCTATATGATTTTTCTATGCTATTGATTCTGTTCAGTAATGCTAATGCCACTGGCAGTATGTTCTGAAGTTCAAATTGTGCATAGGAGGATACTGGGTTGACTTGCTAAACAAGCTGGTTTGTACTGTAACCAAGCATCAACTTAATTTAAGCATATGACTATATTCTGGCAAATGAATCACGCCACTAGATTTGTCAACATGCCTTAGTAAGCTTCCAGGAGCAATTCCCTTGTCTTTGATGTTTATATATCAATATATTCGCATGGTTCACCTTAATTTAATCATGTGACAAGTATATTCACATGGTTTAACATGCCTGTTAGTATTAGTTTCCAGGAGCAATTCCTTTTGCTTTGATGTTGTTGCTTTCAATATATTTGAATGGTCCAACTGAGAAGAACCCAACTCCATCTTACAATTTGCCATGACACAAGTGCAACAATCAAGAAAAAAGTAATAGTAGAATAGCTTGTTTCAAGGATCGAGTGCCCAAAGCCAGCAACTGGTTCATGATTAACGTCAAGAAAAGTATGCTTTATTTGGGTACAAGATCAAGTATGAGGGCAGAATGGATTTGTTTGGGTGCGCTGATCTGAAAAAGAAGCAAAATCAACACAATAAAAATGAAAATAGATAAAAAAATTTGTTATGTGCTACAGAACATGATTAAGAATTTATGATATTTACTCAGGTTTACTTTTTATCTTTTGTGCCATCGTTTTGTGGAAATGAAATACTGATTGATGGCCTCAATATTTACCTTAAAAGTTTATGCAACCATACATATACCATTTGATTGAAACATTCTGAATGAATTTAGGTTTGTGTAGTCCAATCGGTGCACCGTGGTCCTATTACTAATGAATATGCTGTTACTGGAACTACATTTGCACCAGAGGGTATGATTTTTGATGCGACTGGAGTGCAGGTATTTGCTTCTTGAGCACACTTATTCGTGTTTTGCATTAGCAATAGTATTTGTTTCTTTTCTCCAAATGTGCTGCAAAACATTGCCCCTGGTTTTCTTTATAGGCCACATATTTGGACATACAATATTTTGTCCACAAGATGATTACATACTCGTGTTTTCTCTTTCACCTGTATTCATTTTGGTTCTGGTTCTTAAGCTTGCAACTGTTAACCTTCTATTTTTTCTCTCTTTATTTTCTTTTGTGACAGAATTAATTATCGAATGCGGCCTCGGTTTAAAATCGTGGTTTAGTACCAATGTCCGTTCTGGCTCAGGTTGGTACATAATGTGTACTAGTAGAGATCAGTTAGCAACAACCCAGTATAGTGTCAAAAGCCCAAATTGCATATTTTTCTACCTCAAAAATAGTGAGATAATTAGGTGCAACTCAATTAGACAAAACATAACAAAAAGACTCTTCCCTTGTTCACATTTCCATTAAAGACTTCCCTTGTTCACATTCATTAGCTTGTATTTAGTAGTTGAATATCAAGCTCATGGTTTCAAGTGTCAATTGGCTTTGGTTGGTATATAGTGTGTAGTGATACATATCCCTAAGCAACTACCCAGTCTAGTGTCAGCTGCTCAAATTACATGGGTTGACCTAAACAATAGTGAGATTTGTAGATACAAGTCGATGAAACATGAACATGATAAGACTCCATTTGTTCCCTTTTCTAGTAGTTGGCTTGAGTATCAAGATTCTAGTCTATTGATTCCATGTAGTATGTTGAGTTGCAATCTGCTATTGCTTTTCGCTTTAAATTGCAATTTCCACATTTGTCATACTTTTATTTACCTTGGAAATGTAACCATCTGGTTTCTCCACGCCATAATCTTTTTCCTCCATTTGTCACTAAATTCTTAATTGTCTTGCCAGCTTTGTTATTTAAAATACTTATATCAAATCTCTACATAATTAATTTATCGTTATGAAATCTTATGATTGATATGATAGTTTCCCTTGTAATTGGGTTGATTTTCAAAATGGAGCTTTCTAATACTTATATCAAATCTCTACGTAATTAATTGATTGTTATGAAATCTTATGATTGATATGATAGTTTCCCTTGTAATTGGGTTGATTTTCTGTTCCCTTACGATGCTATAGTTAAGAATCTGGAATAATTATTTGACATCATCTTATATTATATCTATCAACTATTTTGTCTCGAAAATGTAATCTGTTACCGTCATATGCAACATAAATCTTGCATAACATATAGTATTCAAGAAACAATTTTAATTAGTTGATATTGATTCTTGTGGCCAAGGTCCCATGACATGTACCTGGTGACAGATTTAAATATGGTTTTTATCTCTTATGAATGAGTGAGAATATCATAGCATGTGGATTTCAAGCTGCGGAACTATGTCGAGAATCTCGAGATGCATGCTTCAATAGGTAAAGATGGCTAGCAGATGTGGTAAAATCTGGCAGGCAACTAAGAATACTAGTATGATAAAATACCATGATGAAATGGGAAGGAACAAAGAGAATTAGGTGTGGGTTAGGAGAATAATTTTGCCATAATATTATCAACATTCCAAACATAAGTTCGGTGCTAGCTTACATTTATATGACGTTCTCTAGGATTATTTCTGACCATTTGGGAATTGTAAAGAAGGGGAGCCTTGGCGCAACGGTAAAGTTGTTGCTTTGTGGCCCAAAGGTCATGGTTTCGAATCCGAGAAACAGCCTTTTGTAAAAAGCAGGATAAGGCCGCATACAATGGATCTTTCCCCGGGACCTCGCATAGAGGGAGTTTTGTGCACCGGGCTACCCTTTTTATTTGGGAATTGTAATGGTGCTCACATGTGCAGCATAAAGCAAGATTCACAATCTGTTGTGGTCCAGAACTGGTTATAGGAAAACCAAAGCTTTATCTGCTTTTCAAAACTGTGCAGTATAAGGAATCAACTCAGTTTTTGTTGAGGAAGGACAATAAAGGGTTGTGCTGGTTGTATCCCTAACTTGGCATATTTCTTTATTGGTTTCAGCCAAAATATAAGATTTCAGGTGGAGGGCTGATAATGATCAACTTCTACTATGGGACACTTTTCCCAGTTAATTTAGTCATGGATGATATTCTAGGTTTAGGAGGAAGAGGTAATTCATATGATGATTTCATATAGGAATGAATAGATATGTATGTATACATTCGGAATTTGTTTTTCTGTATTATCATGATGTCTGTTGGCTGCTTAACTCATGATGATTGCAACACAAATAAATGCTAAAACCTAGTTAGTGCTTTGTACCAATATGGGTTCTTCTCAACATTGCGCCATAATTTTTTCATATTTTATGCAGCTTGAGTTTCCTGCTCAATTTCCATGTCTTCTTCATATAGCCATGTGTTCAGCTCTTTGCAACGAGTCTATGCTACAGTACAATCCAGACAAGAAGAATTATGAAAAGATTGGGGAGTCAACTGAGGTTGCTCTACGTGTACTAGTGGAAAAGGTCAGAGTGACTTGTGTTTTCTATTTTACTTATTCATGCGATTTATATATTATAATGATTGCTAATCAATTTATATATTGATTTGGTTAGGTTGGTCTTCCTGGTTTTGATTCTATGCCTTCAGCTTTGAACATTTTAAGTAAGCATGAGCGTGCATCATACTGTAACCATTACTGGGAACACCAGTTCAAAAAGGTATATGCGCTGCTGAGTTGATGCTAGCAATCTCCTGCTTCTGTTGGTCAATGTGATGCACTTTATCTACTTTATACTGCTCCTTACTACTCCATGTGTTCGGTGTAGTCTCGGACTTACAGATTGATGGTTGGATCTTGCAGTTCATTTTTAACCTGGTCTTGCTATTGATATTTTTAACCAGACACTTATCAGTTAATTAATTATGACATACATTCATACCTGCATTTTTGCCTGTTATTTACTTATAAGCCTAAACGTTGGGGGTCAGTTATAAGTTAGCATCCTTTTTTTTTTATCTATTAGATCCTCAACAATACTATTATTTATCCAAGATATTACCTGTATACTGTTCCAAATCAAGCAGTTTTGATATAATTCTCTAAGTAGTTTTCTGTATTGTTTTATCATTTTTCTCTGGTTGACTACCTTTTGCTTTCTAGATGTCTGTTTTGGAGTTCTCTCGTGACCGAAAAATGATGAGTGTCCTCTGTAGTCGAAAGCAACAGGAGATCATGTTCTCAAAAGGTGCGCCTGAGTGTATTATATCTAGGTGCACACATATCTTATGCAATGAAGATGGATCTTCTGTTCCTTTGACAAATGATATTCGCAATGCCTTGGAGGAGAGATTCAGGAGGTTAGCTGTATTTTTCCACTCCTCTTCTGCTATTGCATTATAAACATTCACATTTTTTAAAGACAGATGAAAAATATTCACATTTCATGAACATATTCTGTTATGGACTCATTATTGATCTTTACTTTCTGCTTGAGTGATATATTAAAAAATATTATTGCTTTCTTTTTGGATATTTGTATTTTGGAAGTCATTTTGTTTCACCACAAGTCAAACACTTGGCCTTATCATGAACAGCATATTTGATCTATTTTAATTTCAGTTCTTTTGATACGAATATTGACATTCTGAGTTATTCTTTAGGAATAAATGTAACCAAGAGCACATATTTACAGTGCACTAGAAAGTTTCTATTCTAGAATTTGAATATCATATACAGCATCACTAAAATCAATTGGCTAAACAGTTGCTACTGATTGATCTGTCTGAAATATGATTATTGTTTATTTAATAAGAATTTTGCAGACTAAAATCTGAGAGTAGTTATCCAAGTTTGAATATCATTTGTAGCTGTGATTTGGCTTGTAACTACAAGGATTCATAGAAGAATTTGATAACCTTGTGATATGGGATTTTATATCTCTTTTTGAACTATCTAATAGCTGACTCTTAATTACATATCACAAATGTATTGGATATTGGTGACATTATGTCTAAAACATTTATTGTTCAATCCATGAGCAGTTTTGCAGGAAAAGATACTCTAAGATGCTTGGCATTAGCATTGAAGCGCATGCCCATGGGTCAACAAACACTTTGCTATGATGATGAGACAAACTTAACATTTATTGGACTGGTAGGATCCTTGATTCTTTCTCAGTTCCACTTCTTGTAGGTATCTGAAAGTATCTTGGCGGGTTGTTCTTAATCAACCACAGTATAAATCTCATGATCTCTTATCACTACTGTTGTTATTTCTCTTCTCTCCAATTTTGAATGAATCGAACATTTTACTTTTTGAGTGTTATCATTGATTGTCCTCTATTTTATGACCCTACTATCGCCATGTATCTAAAGGTTGGAATGCTGGATCCACCAAGGAATGAAGTAAGAAATGCCATGCTATCTTGTATGTCTGCTGGAATACGAGTTATAGTGGTCACTGGTGATAATAAAGTAAGCATCTCTGTTAAAGATACTTTTTCTGTGATCTCATTTACAGAGATATTTTCTTCAGTTTTTACCTTATGGGTGAAATGTTTTATCTTTTCCTGTGCTAGACAACTGCAGAGTCACTCTGTAGAAGAATTGGTGCTTTTGATCATTTGAATGATTTTAGTGGTTACTCCTATACAGCATCTGAATTTGAAGAACTCTCGCCCACAGATCGAGCATTAGCATTGCAAAGGATGGTCCTTTTCACTCGGTATACAAGTATTTCTATAGTATAATCTATATGACTAATCAATGTTGGTGCATGTTAACTATATGTACAAATTTGTATCTGCTTTACAGTATAAAAGATTGTTCATAAAGTTCTAGGGCATAATGCTTGCCACCAGATTCATTTATTTTCATTTCTATTCATCTTACTGTACACCGATAATAATTTCACAATGTTGAGATAATCCTCAGATGTCCACGTTCATCATTTCTGTGTCTTTTATCTTTGGCAAGGATAAACTTAGTACCCAACTATGTGGTTAACAATGATGCATCTGACTTAGATAAGGATTGCGTCTTGGCGTATCCTACCTCTTCAATTCAAGGATCAAGAAATGATTTAAATAAAAAATAGAAAGGTTGGAACATAAAAGAGCAAGGGAACATAGGAACAGCAAGAGGTTTGTTTTAGTCGCACTAATACTTATGGTTGATTTACAAAAAGCTAGGCAAAATAATATTAAACAAATCGCTGATATTCTAAGATGTGCCGTAATGCATGCGTTAGAAATATCTTTGTCAAGTAACATAAATACCTTTATCTTTAATCTGAAACATAGTACACCATAAGATGCCAAGAAGGAACGAAACTGAGTAGGAAGATACTCGCGTGTATTATCACTTTGCAAAGTTCGAAGAGAAATACCAAATTGAGTTTTGAAATCATGAAAAAAAGATTGAAAAATAGAAAACAATTCTGAACGTTCCTTCATCAGATATAACCATATACAATGGGAAAAATCGTCTATAAAAGTAACAAAATATCGTGATCCCAATGTAGAAGAAACACGACTCGGACTCCAAACATCAGAATGAATCAAAGCAAAGGGGGACGTAGCTTGACTCACAGTGCGAGGAGAAAAAAACTACTAACATACTTACCTAACTTACACGACTCACAAGACTAAGTGAGAAAGACTATAATATAATTGTTTCAACTTATCAAGACCTGGATGTCCCAATTGAGCATGAATAAGAAGTGGAGATGCCGCCG
>JBBMJZ010238706.1:0-19040 GCA_037833815.1 Zingiber zerumbet
ATAGGAATTATACTCATTTTTAGACTATTTGTACCGAAAAATATGAGGGTTAATTTCGATAGAAAATATACTAGATCCTAGTATAGAGTACTGGATTCTAGTGTAAAGTGCTGAATTTAACAGGAATTATATTCATTTTTAGATTTTTTATACCTAAAAAATATGATGAGCAATTTTGATAGAAAATATACTCGATTCTAATATAAAGTATTGATTTTAAGAAGAATTATACTCATTTTTGGACTTTTTGTATTCATTTTTGGACTTTTCGTACTAAAAAATCTGAGGGGCAATTTAGGCAATAATATTTGTATAAGGGAGTTGAAACAAGTAATACTTTGCATGATGGAAACAAATATTTTTATGATTAAGGACTGCATGTAAAATTGTGATTGAGATTAAGGATTTTTCTCTACTTTACCGTTTCTAAATAATAATAATAATAATAATAATAATAATATTCTAACCTTTAGAAATTAATGGATGGTACTCTTGTGACAGTGGATGCCTCTTGATGAATTTTTGGCTCAGCCATTCCATCAGGAGGACAGGATGCTGAAGAACATTATGGATATCTGCGTCTCAGCCTGCGAAGACAAGTACCATGGATTCACTGCTTCACAGATCATGTCGAAGCTCGATGATAGGTTGTCCTATCTTTACTGTCGAGATCTAACTGCACTGAAGAAAGGGGAGTGATGGATTATTTGCTAATGGCGGTTGATGTCATTGTAATTTAAGATTTATCGAAGAAATGCATGAATCAGGCATCGAGAATGGCCGTCCATGGTTGACAATGTCAATAAAGATGTATTAAATGGCATGGCCCTTCAGTCATAAGAAACATTTGGTCAAACATGCAATCCATGCAAGAGAAGTCAACCTATCTTTCTTTGCCTTAATTGATTAAGTCAGCTTGGAATTAATTATCATACTAATTACGAAAGTCAAATTAGGCGACATACTCGTGGTTTTGATTTTCTTAATCCGCATGCGAATACCAAATTAACGAGACGGTTTGTTCTTCAAACAATATTGCTTTTGTTTTTATTTTTACTTTTTATTCTCTTTTTTATTTGCCTCCCTCTTGTTCTGGGCCACACGTTTAAAGTACTCCACTTTATCGATGCCTTTGTTAATTAACTAGCGCTTTCATTGGCTGTATATATGCGTTTTTATATTAATTAATTAAGATAAAGAAATCAGGGAAAACTTTGTAAAAGATAAGTAAAGCTTGATAATGACTTCCACTAAATTAAATTTTTTCGTTGAGGTATTAATTAATGCTAACTTTTTTATAAGCCTTGCAAGATATCGCATATATATTTGATAAAGATGTGATTTGATTGATGAAAGAGTAAATCAATTGTTATGGAAAACACTGCTCAATCCTTTATGATTAGAATCACAATTGCTTTCCTGAACTTATGTTTTACTTTAATTTAGTGGCTACCAAATATTTTAAAAAAACATGGATGGCATAAGTTATCACGATAAGGACAGGGCTCTATCTATAACTACAATTTGCAACCTTCATAACCTCTATTTATTTAATATATAAATTCATCTATTCACCTATCAGATTGAAAGAATATATAAACCATAAATGATAAATTACTGGATAAATTACAATCTCTCTCTCTCTTTTTTCTGTCGAATGGAAGGCAAGACAAGAGAAGGATGAATGGTGATAATTGTTCTTATTATTGTATTTTAATACCGATCTGATTAATTTACTTTGATCCATTTTTATACATACCTTGAGCGTATTTTTTTGTTATCACCCCTCATTTATTTAATATTTCAATCGAATTAAAGTAGTAGGGTTTTTTTTTGTAAAAACGACAACACTGTACCAAAGTGGGAGTGGATCTCATATAATGAAATTAAACGTGCGTGAGCTAAAAAGTAACGCATAATTTTTTTTTCTAAAAATAAGAAGAATAAAACGCGTCCAGTCCTTTAATTTGCATGGGGGTCCCACACTTTGTTGCCCTTGGACATGATCTAGAAATGGAAGCGTCAAGAAGGTAGATGATGGCGTGGAATTATCTGGTCCACAATACCCCACTCCGCAAGCCATCTTTTCGTGACATGCCCTCCAAGCCACAAAAAATTCCAAATTCTAGAATGGTCCTTAAATACGTGTTTTTTTCCCCTTCATAAAGCTAATAAAAATCCATTTTGACGGGCGTTATTGAAAACAAGAGGAACCTCGGGAGACTCCAACGCCCAACTGTAGCTAACACGTGGGCAAACGGTCGCGTTAGTCCGGCACGTGCTCCCCGCAGAATGCATGCCGGTGGAAATAAGCTGTCTCCTGTCTTTGACTAAAACGGTGTCCAATCCCGTGTTCAATCAAATCATTTAATATTTTTATAACTAATCAAAATAAAATTTTAAAATATATTTAAAATTAAATGAAATTTATATATTTAATTTTAATTATTTAATTACATTTTTAAATATATATTTGTTATCTTTGTATAAAAACGCACATATAATTAAGGAAGAAATTATATAGGGTATAATATGAAGTTAATTGTAACAAGATGCCATGTGATTATAATAATAAAAGCGGACAAAGATGTAAATAATTAAATTCAATGAATAATGCCGGATGATTACATAATCGCGATTAACATTTTATGTTTTTTTTTATAAATGGTGGATAATTTTTTATAGATTTTATTAAAAAATGGAAGGAAGAAAAATAAAGATAAATTATGAAAAATTTCAAAAGCTAAAATAGATAAATTTATTTTTTTAAAAAAAATGCAGATTTAATAAACCATTGAAAGTTGCATTTTCCCTCTATTAAAACTTCGCTAATCAACTCCATCCACGTGTATTCAATGTTTCCGTGTGTCTCCGTGAAAGAATCGATAACGGAATATTCTGTTTCCTCCAGTCCTGTTGTCCCCTTCGTCTTCGCGGAAACTGGGACGCAACGGAACCGAAGCCGACGCCGCCAGATTCACGACCTTCTCTGCTATAAGTATGGCGACTCCAGGCGGAGGTTCAAAGAAGAAACTTTACTTCC
Organism: Zingiber zerumbet; assembly: GCA_037833815.1. Lineage (NCBI taxonomy): Eukaryota > Viridiplantae > Streptophyta > Magnoliopsida > Zingiberales > Zingiberaceae > Zingiber > Zingiber zerumbet. The sequence continues at coordinate 3,044 of JBBMJZ010238706.1, forward strand.
ACACCTATCGTCGTTCCTTCATTCATGGAGCCACTGCAGAACCCTCCCTTTCCTCAGACGATTAAACCGGAGTCTAACGGGAGTGTGAAGAACCCGAGTCGCTTGTTCGACCTCCGGAGCTCTCTCTCCTCGGTGACGGTGCCGACGCGGATAGGGAGCGAGGTAAAGGTGCGTCTGGGGAGCAAGATGGCGGCCGATTCCAAACCTTTGAAGAAAATTGAGTACGGAGATGGGGGATATGTTCTCGAGGACGTGCCCCACCTTACCGATTACTTGGCGGATCTTCCGGTGAGTTAAAAGTCTCTGTTTTGTTACTCTCTGGATGATCCTTTTGTGAAAGGAGTTCAAAATTCGTCATCTCTAGTTGATTTGTAGTGGCTTTGGAGTTCTCGATTTGTCGTTCCGGTGCTTGGTTGAGTAAGAGGTCATAGTATGCTGGGGATTCTCTGTTGCCTTCCTTCAATTTTGGTGTTTATTCAGCTTTCTAATTGATTGGGAATTTTGTTTCTTAAGCTTCCTTATTGGATATTATTATATGCATCTAATCTAATTCAGATTAGATTTCCTCCTTTCACTTCACTCTAATTTTCCTAATTGCTTGGGTATTTCGTCGGCAGGCCTATCCGAATCCGCTGCAAAATAATCCAGCATACTCAGTTGTCAAGTATGTTTCTTTGGAACTATCCAGATCTTAGCTTCTTGTCTTTGGATGTTCCTGATTCCTGAATCAATCGTTCATTGAACTTTGTTCTCACAGGCAATACTTTGTGAACGTTGACGACACAGTTGCGCATAAGGTGACCATGAAATTACTTTATTGCCTATATATTTTTCTAGAAGAAATCAATTTATAAAGCTATACCTTTTTGTTTCTGAAAAATAGTTAATCAAATTGAATTTTTCTACTTTTCGAAGGTTAAAAAAACTGGATCACTGATGTTTATAATGCTTGTAGATCGTGGTCCACAAGAATAGTCCAAGAGGGACGCACTTCCGTCGTTCTGGGCCTCGTCAAAAAGTAGGTTCTTCTCTTTATTTTAAATTAGTATAGACGGAACCCATTCAAACTGAAGTGGTTAGCACTCAAGGAAAAGAGATAATGACTTTAGTTTCTTTCTTTATGTTCTTCATGCTTGTTCAGGTCTACTTCGAGTCAGATGAGGTGCATGCCTGCATTGTGACATGCGGAGGCTTGTGCCCGGGGCTTAATACTGTCATCAGGGAAATCGTATGTGGCTTGTATGATATGTATGGTGTCACTAAAGTCCTTGGAATAGACGTAAGTAACAATGAAACAATTAAATGGTGTTTGATCCTTGTTGTCAAGAAAAAATTGAATGTTTTATCTCTTTTCATCATCTAAACTGCCTCATCAACTAACTTAATGTTCAAAATGTGTAGGGTGGTTATAGGGGCTTTTATGCTCGCAATACCATCACGTTTACTCCCAAAAGCGTTAATGATATTCATAAAAGAGGAGGCACAATTATTGGCACATCAAGAGGTGGTCATGATACTTTAAAGATTGTTGATAGTATTCAGGATCGTGGTATTAATCAGGTTAATTTCGCAACAACTTCATTAGCTTCTTCTATGTTAATTTTCAAAGGTTCAAGTAACATTCCTTGAAGTCCATATATATTATTATTTGTTCTGTATTTTTTCCTCCCAGGTATATATAATTGGAGGTGATGGGACTCAGAAAGGAGCTTCTGCAATCTTTGAGGTATTGTAATCATAAATGAGAAGGCTTTTATAGTGAAAGGAACATAGCCATAAATATTGTAATCATATTTTATGCTTTCGTCTTCATGATCAGATTACCTCCTTAAATTCCTAGAAACTTTTCTGGTATATTTTCAGGAAATTCAGAAACGTGGACTCAAAGTTGCTATTGCTGGAATTCCAAAGACCATAGATAACGACATAATGGTACTTAGTATTCCATTGCTTTCTTGCCAATTTTTCTCTTGTGCTTCCGGATTTCAAACTAATTTATGCTTATTGATTTTTTACTTTTATTCTTCTGAACTAGGTCATAGACAAGTCCTTTGGTTTTGATACTGCTGTGGAGGAGGCACAGAGAGCAATAAATGCAGCGCATGTTGAAGCTGAAAGTGTTGAAAATGGTATTGGCGTTGTGAAGCTAATGGGTCGCTACAGTGGTTAGTATCTATGGCTTAAAATGCTTAAGTCAAGATAATAGTAGCTAAATTTACAAAGCTCCTTGATTGGACCACAACTCACCATGAATTAGGGTGTTATAATCTCCCTCACTAAAGGTTTTGAGACCGTGTCAAGACCCAAATTTTATCTCATAGCTTAGAATAATCCTTGATTGGCAACATGTGAAGCCCAATGGTAGCTACACCATCACACATGCCAACTTTTTGAACACCTTACCGTGCTTAGAATTACCCATCCCTAGGATTAAGTCCGCTTTGATACCAATTGCCATGACTTGCTTTGATAATAGAATTAACTCAATGACTTATTAGGTCCAACTGCTACCCTAAAATGCTTAAACCTAGTTAATTGTAATTAACTCATCTAAGTAGCTCCTTGGTTAGCCCACAACTTAGACTAAATTTAGGTGTTATGTTTTCTGAAATGATAGGAGTTGATACTTAAAGTGATAGATAATATGATATCATTTGTATAAAAGTTCATCCCAACAAAGCGTGTCACATTAAATTTCATAGTTGCTAATTACCTGAGACTGTCACTAATCAAGTTTTTTTTTAAAAAAAATGCAAATCTTAATTGCTATGTATGTTTGCCTTTGGTTATATATTAGTATTGCCTTCTTACTGTATGTTAAATTATGTGTATTGCAGGGTTTATTGCGATGCATGCTACTCTTGCAAGCCGTGATGTGGTAGGCCCCATTATTTTCTTAGTCATCATACTGAAGATGACCATCAAGAATGTACATTGCTAAAGAACTTTATGTTTATAGCTAAGTTTGTAATTTTCCCCCTTCTTTACAGGATTGCTGCTTAATTCCAGAATCCCCTTTTTACTTGGAAGGCAAAGGTGGACTTTTGGAGTTTATTGAAAGACGGCTCAAAGAAAATGGTCACATGGTTATTGTTGTTGCTGAGGGTGCAGGACAAGATCTTATTGCCAAAAGCATGCAATCAATGGACCATCAAGATGCTTCTGGCAATAAGCTTCTACTTGATGTTGGTCTTTGGTTGTCACAAAAGATAAAGGTAGGATTTCCTTTTAAATACATCCTTAAATACACTCAGATAAAATCCTCATTCTAGATTGTTACTAATGCTTAGTTTTGGTTCTACAACTTCTCAAAAATCAATCAGAGTTTTCCCTAATGTGTACCTGAAAGACCAATAATTTTACTAGTTTTCAAGCATTTTTTTCTGAATCTTGCCAGATCTCTAAAGATACTGATTTTCTGTCTCAGGATCACTTTTCAAACAATAAGATGTCCATAACTCTCAAGTATATAGGTACTTTAGCTATGAATAATCTTAGTGTATCCCATTTTTTTGCTAACTGCTTAATACTTACATGATTACTTACTACATGTTTCAATTTGTAGATCCTACATATATGATTCGTGCAGTTCCAAGTAATGCATCAGACAATGTGTACTGCACATTGCTTGCCCATAGTGCCATACATGGTGCTATGGCAGGATACACCGGCTTCATTGTTGGGCCTGTTAACGGAAGACACGCGTACATACCCTTCCACGTAAGTCTTGTTTGCTTAATCATTGTGAGATGCAACTAATACTAATTCACACCAAATCCTCATTCTAAACAGAAACAATTAATGAGACTTATCTGCAAGCTTCACCGAATCATTAGGCGTAGATGATACTATCTAAACTAAAAGTTGTGATTGAAAGTGCAGAAGCTGATAAACATTGCTAAAATGATTTGTGTTTCAATGTCACAGAGGATAACTGAGAGATGCAAGAAGGTTGTGATAACAGATAGGATGTGGGCAAGACTGCTTTCCTCAACTAATCAACCTAGCTTTCTCAGTCATGAGCATGTTGAGGACGCCAAAAAGGAGGATGAGGCATCACATCACTTCTTTCTGGATGCAGCCTACGAGAACAATGATCACGATGCGCATGTGACAGATGATTCCCGGATCGGCAATGGTGCCATCTGAAGTATTGCATGTTGAATATGTTGCAATTAGGAAACCTATAGATGTTACAGAAGTAATTTATCAGCGATCCTATAGATGTTGTGTCATAGCAAGCAAAGAATGTGAAAATAGTTAAGAGTGCTGGTACCCATATTAATTCTCTAGTTCTGTGTATACATTACAATTTTGTAGCTCCTTGTGCTAGACTGGCAACGAGACTGCTTGTAACTAAATGAAAAGTTTGTTATGTTTCCTGAGTCCTGACAACGAACTTCATTGGCACTAATGCAAGTCAAATCAAGCTATAGTCATGAATGAAGAAGGGAAATGATCAAGTTTTCAAACAAAATGATAAACAAACAAAAAAAACTCACAAGATTAACACTTAGCCACCGACCAAGTTTGGCATGATTCATGCTTTCAAAATTATGATATCATCAACTAAAAATAATAATTATTTTTTTTACTAATTTTATTTTATTGTGATAATTCAGTTACCATGATCACAAATTTTATTGTATTAATATTAAAAATCGTAAATTTATATTATTATTATTATTATTTTTACTTTCTAATTATCTATTTCGTTTAATCATGCATAGCATATTTTCGAATCCAAGATTATTCTGCGATTATAAAAACAGCGTACCGCACAACCACGCCACGCCACGCCACGCCACGTGGAGGATAAGGACAAACATGTGACATCCATTGGATAAGAAATTTTAACATTTACAATCTCAATTTGCGGTTAATTTACAACGCAATATGCCAAATGAACGCTTAGCAGTCAACTGAAATGACATCAAGAACATCCAGGGAAATCATAATAAAGAAGTTTGCAGAGAGTGCTACAGCAGCTTCAATCACCTCTAATTCTATATACGATGCAAATTGACTCCATTTATTTCAAATCGGACTGATCCTTTCTCCGTTCTTCGCCCATGAGAAGCAAAAGAACCGCTTCAGCTATCAAATTCTTCTTTCTCCCGTTTTGGAGATTCAAATATTCATCTTCTATGAAAAAGGGCAATGATACTAACTTCAAAATTTAAGCTTTTTACCGTCTCTGCTAAATTTCAACTATTTAGCAGCTCGGAGACCCATTCCACGTCCATTGTAGCTTCTGCTTTGTTTAAGATGTGATCTTTAGTCAGTCTGTCGAACATCTTCGCTCGCAGCGCTCGCCCCGACTCCACTCTCTCCACCGGGGATATTTCCTCCGGCCAACCACCGGTTACGCCCGTCGGAGTCGTCGGCAGGCTACGGAAAACAGTATTGAATCTAGCAAGCGCTCCCGGCCGGGAGATGAAGCCCGTACTGTTTCCCATATGCAGCTCCTTCGAACTCGGCATAGAGTCTGCTCTGTTCAGCTGCAACTGCCTCAGCGACGCCGCTATCTCGTTCACACCCGAGCTCGCCGGCCACGACGCCCGCCGCAGCTTGGCGCCGCTCGGAGAAATTGGAGGAGACTCTGTCGGCGAAGACTTGGGCGACGAGTTGAGTATCGAAGTCGGCGAAGAGACGAGGCTTCTGGAAAAGTAAGACTGCAAACAGGACTGGTGGCGCAGAGGCGATCCGTCGTAGGACTCCGGCGCCGTCGCGCTCTGCAGCGGAGACGATGGCGGCGTATGCAGCACGCGGAGCTGGTCGGGGGTGTGCGCGAAGAAGCAAACGCGGCGGCGGCAGTCGGTGCCGTCCTTGCAGGGCTGGGTCCGGTAACGGTCCGGGTGAAGCCAGCACTCGAACACCCCGTGCGCTAGCTCGCAGGCATCGCCGCGCTTGCAGCCGCCGGGCTTGCGGAAGTCCGGGCAGGGAGTGCCGGAGTAGCAGTGCTTCCGCAGGTCTCGTCGGCGCGCTTTCTCGCCCGGGTGCGCGAAGGGACACTCGGCCCAGTCGTGCGACCGCCCGCGGCCGCACAACTTCACCTTGAAGTCGTACATCCTGAACTCATCCGACGCGTACGCGTCCACCACCGGCGGCGCGTCGGTGACGGAGCCGGCTCCTTCCTCGTGCTCTAAGTAGAACTGCATGGCCGCCAGCGTGACTTCGTCGAAGGGGAGGCAGTCGCCGGCGGCGGTGACGCCGCTGACGGTAAGGGGAGAGGAGAGGAAGTTCCCGGCCGCCAGATCATCGAGAGCCACAACCGGGGGAACATGGACTGTCGGATTGAGAAAACTGATCCCTCTTCCCCCCATCATCATAGCCGCCGTCCGTCGTGCCCTGTCTTGCTTGCTGATCTACGAGACTAGGCTTTAAATTACGGGAAGGAGGCGACTGTGGTTGCGTCAGAATCTAACCTCCGTTTGAGAATATCTCGGGGTCTGTATCCGACGGCGTCGTGGCGGTCTGAGAGCGAAACAGACAAAACTTTGGAGTTGTATCCGGCGCCGAGTCGACGGGATGGAAGATAACGGCGGCGGGAGTTAAAGCGCTCGGTGGTCGCGGTGGACACATGGAGAAAGGAGAGCGTATCGTGGACGTGAACTTGCCTTGTCGAGGGACACGTCATCCCTGTGCACATGAGTACATGACCATTTCAATGTAAACATTATGGGGATTATCGGTGGTGGGGCCCGGTGAGTTTATTTTTTGCTCTCTAAAACACGTTTCCATGATCATTACAAAATAGAAAAAGTAAAAACCAAGACACGAACAAAATTGCAAAAAGATCCTAAATTTTATAAATTGTCAAAAAAGATAATCCTATATTTTTTTTAAAAAAATAATTAAATTTTTAATATTATTGTCACCTTATACTAATTAATACTGTATTTATTATAATATTGTAAATTAGTAAATTATTATAATATTATAATAATTACTTAGTAAATTATTGTATAATAACTTTTTAAATTATTTTTAAAGAATTTTATGAATTTGTTTTTTAAAGAATTTAAATAATTTTAATTAAGTTGATAAATAATACTTTAATATAATAATATTCTGTTTACTATTTTAAAATTTATAAATTTTGGATATGGGTTGTGATGTTTGTGATATTTGTTTGTTAGTTGTGAAGTTTGTGATATATTATTTCTAGTGGTTAAATTTGGATATTTTTGATGTAAATAGAATACAATTAAAGAAAATAAATAAATATTTACTTAAATTTGGTCATTGAATTAGTGACTGATGTCATAATTTCTATCATTATTTTTAAAGTGATGTTAAGTAGTTTTAATTTTTTAAAAAAATATTTCAATATAATAATGTGAACAAAATAGATATAAAAAATTGTATGAGATGTTATTTGATTGATTGATTTATTTATTTTTAATGGAATGCTTTTTAAACTTTTTTTTTATTTTTACCAATAAAGTTTGATGCAATTGTTGGAGTCTTGCATCACGTTTGGGTATATAAAGGGATGAGATGCTGGATTATGAAAGGGACGAATGGTAAGGAGGGAGGGGATGCCACGCAAAGGTGTGGCCACGTGAAGGATAACATGAAGCTGTTCGATATTAACTATGCCGTTCGGAAGGTACACTCCTGACGAGACCTTTGGCGTGTCATTTAACATTGGCGATCCACGTGGGCTTTGATATTGGAGCGTATGTACGGGCAGATACTCGTTTTGAGTGCGTGGCACTTGGTTCACATGTATCTTGGCACGTCCGCTGTCGGTAAGTAGAGTCCTTCAGTACAATAATGGGACCTAGTCACTTGATAGTTGGATTCCATTATATAGGTGGGCCAACAGCCCAAGTTCTTGGATACTTGTCGGGTCTAGGCACTATGTTCTTGGATAAATAGTTGGATATCTATCGCTGGGCCTAATAGGCATTAATATGATTTATCTAAGCAAAGTTTGTCCATTGGAGAGGGTGCGATGGTCGATAGTGCCAATGGTTAAGATATAAGATGTTATCATATAAAGTTTTGAGATCGAAATTTAACGTGCCAATGGTTAAGATATAAAATGTTATTATATGAGGTTTTGAGATTGAAATTTGACGTATCTGAATATGTCTTCACCCATACCATGACCACGTATACTAATAGCTAGTAGTCACCCATTATTTACCTCTTTGGTGTTGACCTAGTAACGAATTAACAGGGACGAGAGAATCACCTTTTGTTACATGAGTCTAAGCAAAATTCCATTTGTCAAATCCCTTCGGGACAGTGTGGTGGTTGAGACATGTGGTATGTTACATGAGTACATGAGGTATTGGAGTTGAAACTCGACGCATTCGATCATGCATTCCCCCATGCCTTGACAACCAACACTAAAGGCTAGTAGTCACCCCATGATTTACCTCCTCCGTGTTAATCTAGGAACGGGTTGGTGGGGGTGCCCAGGGTGAGCGAATCATCTTTAATTTGTCACATGAGTCTAAGCAAAGTTAGTCCCCTCGGGATGGTGCGGTGGTTAAGACATAGGGTGCTATCATATGGGGTATTGGAGTTGGAACTCAGCACGCCTGAGCATGCCTTCCCTATGCTTTGACTATGTGCACTAATAGCTAATAGCATCCGTGATTTATTTTCTTTGTATTAGCCTAGAAACGAATTGACAGAGATGGAACGAGCGAATTGCCTTTTTGTCACATGAGTCTAAACAAAGTTAGTCCTCTCGGGGTGGTGTGTTGGTTAAGACATAAGGTGTTATCACATGATGTCTTGGAGTTGAAACTCAGCACACCTGAGCATGTCTTCCCTATGCCTTGACTACCTACACAAATAGCTAGTAGCATCCGTGATTTATTTTCTTTGTATTATCCTAGAAACGAATTAACAGAGATGAAACGAGCGAGTGATCTTTTACCACATAAGTGTAAACAAGATTGAGCATGTCCACCAGATAAAACACATCTTTGTTTGAAGAGAGACATTAGCCCATGTATTGTGAACTAGATATGATTGAGTTCATCACTATAGTTTGTCTGCCTCGCCATTATTAAAGGTTGTTTTGAGAACAATAGAGACTATAAACTCTCTATATAGTTCAAATTTAGATCTTTCATTCTCAAATTCGTCACTGTTTGTATTACTTAATAATATATTGTCACAAATTCCAATGGAAAAAGCATAAAGATCACACGAATATATAATTTAAAGGAGCACAGCATAGATAGAACATGAAATCCAAGTGGAATATCACAAGTTAGAGGCAAAATATGCTCATATGCCGAAGCATATTACCCAACCAGGGGGGGAATACTTGCACCGCCTTTGCCATGGAAGAAAAAACCAGAAGCAATCCCTAACCCTAATCCCTTAGCTTCCATGTGTCTCTCATCCCTATATAAATAATATGCCTTCAATCTAATAAACATATTGCCCACTAACACAAGTTAATGCAACAGAATTACTTTCTAGTCTTTCTTTCAATAAGTTGAGTTTTAAGATAATAAATAGTAGGGTAATCAAATCCTAACTCCATATCAGGTCATAATCTCAAAATTCTTAATGACACGCCACATTATTCCTGAAGACGCTAGCTTGTTCTCCACTTCACCTTTCTTTCTTTGGTGTCATATCATGTACTTCCATTGAGATTCTATGCTAAGATTGATCCAAAAGAAATGAAATAGGATAATGTGCTCTCTTATCCTTGTCACCCTTGTTGTTTATCTATATCATCAAGATGAATTTATCTCAACTATATATTTGAGATCAAATATCTTCATAAATCTCAACTAAATTGAGCAGTGACAAGATACTTCTCTAAATCTGCTCTCTGTTTGTTTTTATTCAAATAAAGAAATGTTGTTGATTCGCATTTAAGCTTGAGCTTAACTGACTATGGGAAAGGTATATCTCACCTTCTGGCATAATAGACATATACAGTTATATATCTTTTCCCCCTAACCATTCATTTAAACGAGGCAACAACTTTAACGGAAAGAACCAATAACATTGTAAGAGAATTTTTTTTAACTGAGGAAAGTGAGCTATAGCTAGATTCACAAGTCATAAACATTGCCTTCTTCCTGATTCTGAGAGCATATTCACAGAATCAGATCCTAAATTTCCTAGTGATCCTGAACAGCATGGTGCAACTATAACTGATTAATAAGGCTGCTGTCGCGCCACAGCACCATTAATATTTAATTGAAACTGAAGAAGGGCGAGCAGGAATCATTGTCCTTCCTAATATTCCTTCAATTGGCATCCAAGTTTGTTATAAATACCCATGTAAAGGCTCCCTCGTAGCTCATCCACTGCAACAAGAGTTGTGAAGAAACTAGAGGGTTCTGCATCTTTCTCGTGACTTGTCTGCCATGGCCGATGTTGTTGTGGTGTTCGACTTCGACAAGACAATCATCGACTGTGACAGCGATAACTGGGTCATCGACGTGCTTGGTGGAACACAAATCTTTGATGAGTTGCTGAAGACTCTGCCATGGAACTCTGCCTTGGTTAACATTTCATAGTTCATGGAATGGTACACATGTTCCTTATTTCGAGGAGGACCTTTTTGGCTAACTTTTCGGAGCATATTTTTGTTTTCAGGATACAGTAATGAGGGAACTCCATTCGATGGGACGAACAATTGAAGATATCAAAGAAAGCCTGAGGAAAGCTCCTCTGCCATCCAATACCATTTCTGCAATCAAATCAGCTTATGATCTAGGGTAACTATGCTGTTCCTGCAATCAAAAATATAAATGTAATCTGACTATTGTGTCCTATGTAATCTGACTCATGTAATCTGACTCAGGTGTGAGCTGCGGATTGTTAGTGATGCCAATAGACTGTTCATTGAGACCATTCTGGAGCACCATGGCCTAATCAACTACTTCTCAGAAATCAACACAAATTCATGCTCTGTTGACGAAGGGAGGCTGAGAATTTTTCCTTATCATGACTTCCAGACTTCATCCCATGGGTGCAGCCTCTGTCCTCCAAATATGTGCAAGGTGAGTCGTCTTCCTGTTCTAAGCTCTCATGAAACTATCATTATGTCATGGAATTAGACTTTCAGAAGGTTTCTGGATAATCTTAACGTTGAAATTACACTCGTGCAGGGAATTATTGTGGAGAGGATTCAAGATTGGGCAGTAGCAAAGGGGAAGAGAATTATTTATCTAGGTGATGGAAAAGGAGACTACTGCCCTTCGCTGAAGCTCAAGGAAGAAGACTGTGTAATGCCGAGGAAGAGCTACCCCCTCTGGGAGCTCATAATTGGCGATCCTCTGGCCATCAGAGCCAAGATCCATGGATGGAGCGATGCGGAGGAGCTGGAGAGAGTCTTGCTTCAGCTCATCAAAGACCCGAACATGGCTGACCACCAGAATGCTGAACTCTGCATTTCAAGTGATTGCAAGTCACAGACTGTGTCACTGTCTGCGCATGAGGCTTTCCCCAAGGCTCTGCCTGTTCCTAACTAAAACAAAACTGGCTTAATTACCATGACATAAACATATAAGACGAGTCCATCTTCTAGGAGCTAAGGCTCTTAGGATTATGGTAGCAAGCACCATTAATCTAACTAGGGACAAAAGTCCCACCACCATGTATTGTGTTCACGCTTTGCTCAAGTTTCTGAAATAAATTAAGAAGCTCTCCCTATAGATCTTCATAATCAATTTTTTTTTTTTTTTAAAGGAAATGATGATATTGCACTCTCAAATGCTCTTTTCCTGTATATCTAAGTTAATCTTCACTTAATACAATAGCTTCAATTGGAAAGAGTGAGCTATTATCTCGATGAATCTCCTCCAATTTACCATCAAAGTTTTAGCTAAAGAATCTTGATGGTAAAATAACCTATTAGTTTGGCTACATAGATGAATTTCTGGATGTTTGCTTGCTTAATTTACTAGGATGATGCATAAATCTACTCTATTTAAATGACACGATTCATTGCAGTTGCAGACAAATTCAATAGGATCCGCCATCGGATGTGGATCTGATCCATTAATGGAGATAAGACAAGAATCATGTCGAGTAGAATCCTATATAATATAAGCATAATAATAATAATAGTAAAAACAGAGCAGGCGAGGACAAAATCCAGGTTTCGGCATCTAATCCTTCCGATGATACTGAATTCAAGGCTTGATAATATTACATCTCAAACTCCGCAAAGGTGGGACGACATAGAATCACTAGCTAGCTTCAACTATGGAATTTGGATTTGGATGGCCGGCGGCGGATTACATCTTCACAGCGGCGGCCTTGTCGGTCGGCTTCTTGGTGTACTTCTACGCGCCGTGCTGGGCGGTGAGGAAGGTCCCCGGTCCGCCGGCGCTGCCGCTCGTGGGCCATCTTCCCTTGCTCGGAAAGTATGGGCCGGAGGTCTTCGGTGTCCTCGCTAAAACCTACGGGCCAATCTTCAGGTCAATCCGTCCCTCCCTCCGTCTCTCGTGAATTTCCCGCTTCCATCGAGTTTTTCAGTTGGAATTTGAGATTAGATTATTTCAAACCAAATCGGTGTACGTCCTGATTCGCTAATTGATCTTCAGGTTCCACTTGGGGAGACAACCCATCGTCATCGTCGCCGACGCCGACCTCTGCAAAGAGATAGGAATCAAACGATTCAAGAGCCTTCCCAACCGCGCCCTCCCTTCTGCTGTTACTGGATCTCCCCTCCACAGCAAGGGCCTCTTCAACACCAAGTATATATATATTGGAAATTTGGAATCGTAAGATAGATCGAGAATTAGAATTAATTCGTTCTATTGCAGGGATTCAAGGTGGTCCGGCATGAGGAACACCATCATTTCCATGTACCAGCCCACCCACTTGGCCTCCCTCATACCCTCCATGCTATCCTACATCAACACTGCGACGGAGCAGATCGCCGCCACGCCGCCACATGAAGACGTGGCCTTCTCCAAGATCTCGCTCCAGCTGTCCACCGACATCATCGGCGACGCCGCCTTCGGCGTGAACTTCGGCCTCTCCAAGGGAACTGCGCCGGACGGCGATGACGAGGTGTCTGAATTCGTCAAAGAGCACTTGTACTCCACCACTTCCATCAAAATGGACCTCTCCGGCTCCCTCTCCATCATCCTCGGCCTCATTTGCCCCGTCCTGCAAGAGCCGTTCCGGCAAGTCCTGAAGAGGATCCCGGGGACGGCGGATTGGAAGATCGAGAGGACCAACTCGAATCTAAGCAGCAAGCTGAACAAGATAGTCGCCGGCAGGGAGAAAGCGAAGCGAAGGGGGACCAACGACTTCCTGTCCTTGATATTGAACGCGAGGGACGCCGGTGGGGCGTCCGAGGAGCTCTTCACGGCGGACTACATCAGCGCGCTGGCGTACGAGCACTTGCTCGCCGGCTCGGCCACCACTTCCTTCACTCTGTCGTCGGTGATTTATCTGGTGACGCAGCACCCGGAGGTGGAGGAGAAATTGATTGGGGAGATTGATAGGTTCGGACCCTCTGATTTGGTTCCGACTGCAGAGGACCTTCAACACAAGTTCCCCTACCTTGATCAAGTCCTTGCCACTTAAAGCTCTTGATTTACAACTAGCTTCCTACTTTGTATTCATTCTGTAAATCCAAACAACATCTATCGCTTGCTTGCAGGTTATAAAAGAATCCATGAGATTTTATACAGTGTCACCACTCATAGGTAGGCATGCATCCCAAGATGTTGAAATTGGAGGCTATTTCCTCCCCAAGGTACGTATCATCACCACCATTATATATTCTCAAGCACAAGAACAATTGATTGCTCAATGTCTTTGACCAAATGGTTCTTGTTGCAGGGTACATGGGTTTGGCTGGCTCCGGGGGTGCTGGAGAAGGACCCGAAGTACTTCCCTGAGCCTCACTTGTTCCGGCCGGAGCGGTTCGATCTCGCCGGTGACGAGGAGAAGCAAAGGCATCCGTACGCGCACATCCCGTTCGGAATTGGCCCCAGGGCTTGCATTGCCCAGAAATTTGCAGTGCAGGAGATCAAATTAGCAGTCATCTATCTGTATCGCCACTTTGTTTTCAGGCACTCTCCTAAGATGGAATCCCCACTGGAGTTTCAGTATGGAATCGTGGTCAACTTCAAGCATGGAGTCAAGCTTCGCGCCGTCAAGAGATCCAAAGTTTAATTTGCAATGCTTCAATTCTGGTTTTTCTGCAAATCAGAATGTGTGTGTCTATGGTTTCTTTTTTTTTTTTTTCTTGGATCGGCCGCTTTTTTAATGTATGAAGAAATAAATGCTTGGAACGTTGAAGGAAGCAGTAGAAAAGGAAGATTCTGAGCATTCATATTGTGGTTATAGTAAAACACACTCGTATTATCTTTATATAAATTTAATTTTTAATATGGCGAGTTGATCCTGAATGGTACTAGTTTTTTGGTTGGTTTTTTTTTAAAAAAAAATAGCTTACGAAGAAAAAGTATTTAAAATATAATATAAAAAGGCTTTTAGTGATCATTTTGAATTGATAATTTTTATGTAAAATTCATACCATAAAATGATTTACAAGGTAATTACATTTGGTAATTAAAATTTATAATGTAATATAATGTAATTAATATTAGGGAAAATTATCTCTGTGTCCCTTAAATTTTTTCAATCGTTTATTTTTGGCTCTCTAACTTTTTATATGAATAATTCAGCCCTTAAATTTTTTTAATCGCCTACTTTTGGCCCTCATTTTTTAAAAATAAATTAGTCATTCAACTTTTTTAATTGGTCACTTGTGGCCCCTTTTGTCAAGTTTTTCTAAAAAAATTGATGAAAACTACGAATCGCGCCTCCTGCGTACCTTTTAGAGAGATAAAACATAGAAGATGTGGCAAATCTCCATTAGATAAAGTGAAGTTGTAGAGCACTGCGCTGGCAACACCCTTCCACAGAAGGCCATAGCCCCTGCCACCACTACCTCCTCTTTGGCGTCTGACGATGAGGACAACTTTGCTGGTGGTGAATTGACCACATCCACTCCCTGTGGTGGTAGCCCAACCAAGTCCAGCGGAGGCGCGGCGGCGGAATGCAGCTACGATGCCCCAGCAGTGGCCTATCTAGCAAAGATCTCCCTAGGAGGCAGCACCTTGGAAACAGCGAAGATGGCCACAGGATTTTGGTCGAACACTGTGCTAGTGATGGATGCCTTTTACCCCTCTAAAAGGCACATAGGAGGCAGCTTCATAGTTTTCATCAATCTTTTCAGAAAAATTTGACCGAGTGGTAAGTTAAAAAAGTTGAATGGCTAAAAAGTTTAAAGGTCACAGAGGTAATTTGCCCTTAATATTATATTACTATGTTTAGTTAAAGAGTTGTATAATATGTATATAATCTTTGATTTAATTATATTTTTTTATTTGATGTCCATTATTTTTTATAAAGAATGTAATTTATATGATTATACAATAATAAAAATATTCATATAATTAAATTTAAGTAATTTTATTACTTCTCTCAATTAAATTAGATTAAACCAGACTAAATTAAATCACTACCATCTCCGGGTGATGCTGCTGCCATGGCTCACCCATGACCACGCCTCCTCCTTCCTCGAGCTCGCCAAATGCCTCTACCACCACTCCGTCCTCGTCAACCTCGTCTCCTCCCTCATCATGCTCGCCTCGCTCCCGCCCTATCTCCATTCCAAGTCCTAGAGTCGGCTCAAGGCATAGGCCACTAACGCACTGTTTGGGAAGAAGTAAGGGAAGGAGAGGGAAGAGTAAAGAAGGGGAAGAGAAAATTGAAATCCTGTTTGAGAAGAAGTGAGCTACGGAAAGGAAAGGTAAGGAAGAGTAAGCTTTAACCTTCCTTACCCATGAAACGAAAGAATTTTTTACACCCCGATTTGGGGTGTAAGGAAGGGTAAAGGGAATTAAAAAATATATATTCCAATTTTATCTCTGTTTTATTAATTATATTACTTCTAAAAATTATTGTTTTATGTATTATTTGCATCACGACGAAAAACACTGGCATCACCCAACTGGCACCACCCAAC
>JBBMJZ010238809.1:0-19039 GCA_037833815.1 Zingiber zerumbet
AATGTGTTTGAAATAAAGTAATGGATGATGCTCTTATTGATGCATATTTGAACCAACATAACATAGACAATAGGATTTGTGGAACATTTACCACAAATTCAATTGAAAATATTGTGAATTAATTGAAAGTAAAATTTTCTGGGATATGATTCAAAATCGTAAGAAAGATATTAAAAGAGGCTGGTTTTCATGTTATAATCTTTTTGAGAATGGTATAAGTGGATTTGTATGGGACCCCACCATATAAATGTTCATTGTTGAACCTAAAGTTTGCCAACAATTAATTGAGGTGTATTTCATGATATGTATTTGAAAACTATATTTGATTTTCTTTTGTGATATTATCTACGAATGAATGTTTAATGCAATTATATTGTAACTTGTAGATAAAACCAGAAGCTGCTGAATGGAAGAACAAGTCTATTCGAAATTATGAGAAGTTGGTTCAATTATATGGGAAAGATTTGGCTACAGGACAACATGAAACTACGTCAGAAATGTGAAACAAAAGAGTTAGCATGGAAGTGGAGAATACTGTTGGTGGAAATCATTTGAAACGATTGATAAAATTGAATTTATGATATCTCAAAGGAAATCTATTTGGACAATTTAGATGCAGTTAATGAGGATGACTAAATTTCACTAACTATTTTTATTGGAGCATCATCCAAGAACAAGAGTGCAAAGAAAGATAAAGTTGATGATGACTATATAAGCAATATAATTAAATAAGTAATTCAAGTCATTATGAGTTCAACATCTGAAATAGTTAAGTCAAATGAACTACCTATTTTTGAGAATGAAGTGTGGAGTTTGTTGAGTTAATTAGGTGTTGAGAAACATAAAATTTCTATGTATTATTTGTATCTTGTTTAACACTCGAAGATGTTGAAAGCTTTACTTCGATACCTTATAAATATTACAAAAACTTATTATATCAAATGATGGATAGAGAGCATACACTATATGATTAGTTTGTTGTTTGTTATGTGATATATCATTGAATGATTATATTTATTATGCATTTGGATGTTATGTACTTAAATGATTTTGAATGTTTGTTAGACTATTATTATTTAATATAAACTTATTGCTTGACGATCGGATATACTTTGTTCTTATTATGGTGGAGTGGATATTGATTTTAAGATGGTACATTTTTTTTACTTCACTCTTTTTAGTTGCTAACTTAAGTGAGGGATCTAGAATTTGCAAAGGACATTGAAAAAATGAATTGACAATATTTTTTATGGGAACTAATTTAGAGTGTGACCTTATATCTAGATTCAGTGAATATTATTGAAGATGAGAATAGTCAATAATGATTTTCTAATTGTAGTTCTCTCCTATAGAGTTACAAGATGGTTTGACATACAAAAAGATTATTTTCTGCCTATTAATAGATGATGAATTGATAGAAAGAGCTTTGATAACTTACATTATTATTGGTAGGAATTTTGAATATTATTGAAGTATATCAGAAGTGAATAAAAAGTGGTTAAGAATGCTGTGAAATTATTCTTTTTAAATAAGGGAAAATAAAATTTATGAATTGAATAAAGTAATAATTTTTCCGCAAATAAATAAATCAATTGACCATTTATTAATTAAATGGTAATATAAAAAATTATTTTTATTAAAAAGTAACTAATTTAAATGATAATATAAAAGAAATAATTTTTAATTAAAAGTATCTAATTTGTATTCATAAAATAAATATTAATATTATATAAAAAAATCAACTCAATTTAATTTAAGATGTCAGTGCTTTTGTTTTATGCTTTGTATTTTTAATCTTTTTGTCCCTCTCGTTTCTTCCCCACAACGTAATCCATGAATCTTCCCTTCCTTCTTCACAAAAGGAACATGAATATTTTACTTCTCGAGCTTTTCCTTTCCTTTCCCCTCCCCTCCGTTAATAAACTTTCTCCTCACCCATCCAAACAAAATATGGGCGTCGTCTAAATTTAAAACTACTTGGGTTTGGCTGCAGACTATTGACGTTGAGCAGGATATCTATTATCTTACTGGAAGATAGGAAGACGGAATTAAGAAAAAGATAAAAAGAGGAATCTCCAAAAATAAAGAAAAACTTATCGTTTGTAAAAATAAAAGAAAATTTTGTTAACAATAGAGGATGAATTCTCATACAGCTAAAGGTGTTTAGTTAGACTATAGACATATGAAATGAAAGAAATTTGAATATATAAATCTCAATTCTTATCTTGTATAGAAAGAGAAAAGATCTTTCTAAAAAACTAATTTTCTTAATAAAAATTAAAATTAATAAAATAGAATGTTGATAGAGATAAACTTTGACCCATATATTACCAGACATAATAATAATAATATTATCTTAAATGCCATAAAACAATGATTAAAATAGCAAAAAAAAAAAAGTTTGGAGACTCCTACAGTCTAAACGTTTCTTTTTTAACCCGAAACTTGGTGACTACAAATTTCTCGTAATAAATGTAGACCTTTCCATTATTCAAGCATGACTGATGTCAGAGTTTACTTTCGAATTCCGAGTTGAAAATTACTTCCCTTTACTATCCGGTAAACTCAAAGAATGACAGATTTGTCATTGCTTGTAGCTGGGAAACTCAAGTAAAAAGTGGGGTTGGAGCCCAGGGTGGCTCTGGCCTGAAACGAACTGTAATTAGTAATTAAAAAGGAACTCTTTTGCGGTGGTTGTTGTGGTTGTTATTCTTCCAGCGTAGAAGGAGCGAACTATTTGTTTGATAAAATGCCAAACCGATTGATCAAGCGTTCATTGTCGGCCCCAAATCAGGTTCTGAACGTTATTTGCCACAGCCGCGACTCAAACCCTTTCCATTGATGTAAGTCTATCAACTAATCAGAGCGATGAAATGTCAAACCGACTCGGAGATCCGGCGGTTAGGGAGCATCGAGTAGGAGGTAACCAGCCCGACTGGAGGAGAAGAGGCCCGCGGAACCACAGGCGGCGAGGGGTGGGGAGGCTCCTGCGATCCCGGAAGCTCTCTGGGAGACCGTCGCTTCCGTTGGTCGTCGGTGGAAGAGCCGACCGGCGATGAACGCGGCGATTGCGGCGCTTCAGACAGAAAGTGGCGGCGCAGAATTACCGCAATTTTTTTTTCTTTTTTTGCCGCATGACATAATTAATTGATATTTTTAGCAATTATCCGGGATTATTTATTATTATTATTATTATTTAATTTTTATCCGTCGACTCTTCCGTTCCCGCCATATTTGCGTCGCCGGAAAACGCGGATGAACACAAATAGAGCTACCCACCGGTGGTTGTCCGTCCATGCTCCCCCTCCCCTTCTGCCCCACCATTTCATCTCTTTGACTCTTTCCCTTTCCTACGAGCAAAACAACCAAACTAGATCGTGGGAAGAAGAACTCCAATTGTTCGGGTAGCTTCGAGAAGGCAGTCACGGCGTTGATTTCTTCATTCCATTCAGGTTTCGATCTTTTGAGAGGCGTTTCTCATGGTGGATTTTGCATTTTTTATTCTACAGATTGGCTTAGGAAACACCGGCACAGAGAGGGTGGAGTCGTCTGCACCTCGCGCTCCATCCTCTCCGCATGGCTTCCACTCCCACGGCCGCCCCGCCGCCTGCCAACTCCTCTACTTCCTCCCCGCCGCCGACCAATTCTTCTGCCTCCGGAACCTCTCCTCCCCCTCAGCCGTCGTCGCCTTTGCCGCAGTCTCCGCCACCTTCGCCATCGCCGCCGCCGCTTGTCTCCTCCCCGCCTCCTCCGCCGTCACCCGTCTCTACCCAACCTCCACCTTCTCCCCCACCGCCGAATTCCCCACCCTCCTTCTCCTCCTCTGCTTCGCCTCCGCCGCCTAAGTCCGGCGATGCCTCTTTCTCGCATCCCCCGCCGCCGTTTAAATCACTCTCGCCGCCAGCACCACCGCCCAGAAACCCTTCGCACCCGCTGCCGTCGCATAAGACTCCGTCTTCTGCCAGCAACGCAGATGCGTCGTCGGAGAACAGCCATTCCGGCAACTCCGGCCAATCCGACGTGAGTCTTCAGGTCATCATCGGCGTCACAACCGGCATCGGAATATTACTAGTCATGATGATTGTTGCATCGGTGCTCTTCTGCAGCGAGAAAAAGAAGAAGAAGAAGCCCATGGACTACTACGGCTCCCTCGGTCCCAACGGTATTCTTCTCCGTCGCCATCGCCGTCGTCGTTGAATTTCTAATTCTGTTCAATTTAACAGGCGCAGGAGGCTTTTACGGTGGCGGATCCCTCTCCAAGTGGCCAAACGCAGAGCAAAGAACGGACTACCCCGGAAACTTGCCTCCGCCTCCCGGCGCCCCCGGCTTCTCCCCGTGGCAAAATTCTCACCCTCCTCCCCAAATGTACAGCGGCGAGAGCTCCACAAACTCCGGGCCCCACGGCAGCGGCGGCGGGGCTGCAGCAATGCAGGTCCTTTCCCCGTCCCTGGGCTTCAGCAAGAGTAGCTTCACCTACGAGGCTCTCTCGGCCGCCACCGACGGGTTCAATCGCGAGAACATCCTCGGCCAAGGCGGCTTCGGCTTCGTCTACAAAGGCGTGCTCCCCAACGGCGTGGTGGTCGCCGTGAAGCAGCTCAAGTCCGGCAGCGGGCAGGGGGAGAGGGAGTTCCAAGCGGAGGTGGAGATCATCAGCAGAGTCCACCATCGGCACTTGGTCTCCCTCGTCGGCTACTGCATCGCCGGCTCACAGAGGCTGCTCGTGTACGAGTTCGTAACCAACAACACTCTCGAGCACCATCTGCACGGTTAGTAATTATCAGCTGCTTCAAATTAACCTGTAAGTATGTCGATCTACCAGCTACAAGATTATCGATCGAGTTTTCGCTGCAGTAAAGGACGATCCGGCGATGGATTGGCCTACCAGACTCAAGATCGCAATCGGATCAGCAAAAGGACTCGCTTACTTGCACGAGGATTGTGAGCTCAATGTCTCTCTCCTCCCCATTCATGTCCACCATTTTAACAATACCTTTGATCTTAATTTGCACAGGCCACCCAAGAATTATACACCGCGACATCAAGACTGCAAACATTCTCTTGGATGACAATTTCGAAGCCATGGTAATTAAGTGCTATAAATGATCTGATCTCGATCTTCGCCTCGACACAAGTGTGTTTGAGTGTCTACTTTGTTACGAAATCCAGGTCGCGGATTTTGGATTGGCCAAGTTCAATTCCGATACGAACACACATGTCTCCACCAGAATCATGGGAACCTTCGGGTAAGAAAGCATGCACGATGAACTCACAAAACTGAAGCATCAGTGTCATTCTTGAATTGTCAATTGTACGTATAGGTACTTGGCTCCTGAGTATGCATCGACCGGCAAGCTAACTGAAAAATCAGATGTTTTCTCATTCGGCGTGATGCTTTTGGAGCTGATAACAGGAAGGAGGCCTGTCGATCCCACGGGGTACATGGAGGATAGCTTGGTCGATTGGGTCAGCACTTAGCTTGAAACCATGCTCGTATTTCTTAATTAGTATTTTGCTTCTAATAACTTGCTGCTCTATTGGGACAGTCCAAGCCTGTTCTAACTCGGGCACTGGCTGACAAAAACTTCGATGAACTCGTGGATCAGCGCCTCGAGAACAAGTACAACGTCGAAGAAATGACGCGAATGATAGCGAGCGCTGGAGCTTGCGTTCGACATTCTGCAAGGAAGCGTCCTAAGATGAGCCAAGTAGGCACACTCTTCTTCACTTCACTCGTCCATTAGTGCTGTGTCTCAAACTGAAATGATGCAGATCGTCCGAGCTTTGGAAGGTGATGTTTCGCTTGACGATCTGAATGAGGGGGCGAAGCCAGGGTTACACAGCTCGAGCTCGGACTTTGACGCGAGCGACGCATACTCATCCAAAATGAGGGAATTCAGGCGGGTTGCACTGGAGAGCAATGAGTACAGCAACGAATACAGCGGCGGCACCAGCGACTACGGGCTCAATCCATCCGAATCGAGCAATAGCTCGGGAGAAGTAAATTCGAGTCGAAGGAAGGCAAATTAATCATCCTAATCTGTGAACAAGAAACCAGCACACAAAGAGATTCAATTATTTATTTATTTATTTATTTAAGCTGAACCTAATCGAACCTGATTACTTATTGATTAATCATTTTAATTGACTTTGTGTGTGCGTGTCTTTCTTGAACTGTGATTATTTTAATTTGGCTATGTTCCACTACATTGAAATATAGCGAGGAGGCGATTACATTTTGGTAAACATAAAATGGTGCTTAGTAAGTTATAGTAGAAACAGTGTAATATTTATTTAGGCATTTGATTTAAAATTTTGTTGCATTTAAAATAAATCTATGCATTTATTGCGAGTTAATTTCTAAGTGGACAAATAAAATATTCAGAAGAAACAAGATAAAAACAAAAATGTTCCATTGCCGGGATTTGAACCCGGGTCGCCTGGGTGAAAGCCAGGTATCCTAACCGGACTAGACGACAATGGATTGATATAAATTTTCACTTTAGTTATCTATTTAATGAATTTACTTTTGTCGATGCATAATTCGTCGCTTCTAGAAGCTCGGAACCGACTATTGCAAATTGCAATTAATGCATTATTTATTATTTTAAACCTTCCCCTTCGCGGACTTGCTTTTACTCATCGATCCTAACTTCCCCGGAAGCGGTAGCTGATCCAACTACTCCACCGCTGTAGCCGTCGGTCTTCTTTTCTAGAAGCCACCATTTGAATCGCTCTTCAATTTGCAATTCGAGATCTCTCAATATCCTTACTTCTCCCTCAAGCAATCCCCGATCTGTTCCCGTCGCCGTCGATAGATGGCGGAGATCGATGTGGTCGTCGACTCCAAATACCAGCAGAACGGCCTCAACCCTAGCTCCAACCCTGGGCCCGGGGCTTCCATCTCCGAACTCGTCGTCGACGTCTGCTCCGCCTCCATCTACGGCGACCTCGAGAAACTCCGGGGCTTCGTAGAAAGAGACGGCCAGTCAGTTTCGCTCCCCGATGGAAATGGTTTCTACGCCCTCCAGTGGGCTGCTCTGAATAACTTTCCCAACATAGCGTTGTATATAATCGAGGTAATTTTTGTTTCCATGGCCAACCTCTGTTTGTTACCCTCGTTTCGGTTTGGACTGAGAAATCCGGCATGGTTTCTTTGATTCGAAGCATGGTGGAGACGTAAATGCCACTGACCACAGGAATCAGACTGCTTTGCATTGGGCCGCAGTACATGGGTCTATTCCAGTGGCGGATGTGTTGTTGCAGAATGGTGCTCGGGTTGAGGCTGCTGACATTAGCGGTTACCGGGTAAGATACTCTAGACACAGATGACATATATTTTGTTCATGTTCCTATTTCTAGGAAACAGAGATATTGGCGTGACTGTTCCTCGCTAGTGAGTAGCGAGTGCTATAACATGCAACAGAGTATCGGATTTCTGCACGACCGAATAGTTTTGGATGACATGAGTTGATGTTTTGGGTCGTGGTTATTCTCTTCATTATCATTTTTTTCTTTTACCTCATATGGTTAGGATAGGTTATGTTTGTAGGTATTCCAGGGATAAGTCTTACCCCATGGCCAAGGACACATCTATAAACATGTTATGCCCATGCTTATAGTTATTATATATTTTATATCACACAGCCATATGTAGTGTAGACAGAAATACATGTGTTTATACTTGTTTGTGCCCCATCTTTGGACTTCCTTTAAGCTCACTTGATGTCTGTAAACTTTTCGGCTACTTTTTTATTTTCTTCTCATTTTACATGTGCATCTCCTATTGTTATTGCAATAACTATAGTTTTTTTTTTCTGTCTTTTGCAGCAATAACTGCTTGTTTGGAACTGACCTTCTTTGAATTGAATTGGATTACTTGTTATAATTAGCTCTTTGTTTTGCTAAAACTAAGAAGGGGAGCCTTGCGCAACGGTAAAGTTGCCGTCGTATTATCTTGAGGTTAGGGTTCGAGTTTCAGAAACCGCCTCTTACAAAGCAGGGTAAAATTGCATATAATAGACCCTTCACCGGGACCCCACATTGGCAGGAGCTTCCCGTTAAAACTAAGCCACACCATATAACTAGACATTAACTCGTACTATGATGGCATTATGTTGATCACAGAAGTATTTTGGTTATGTTTGCGATCAGGCAGTTCATGTTGCAGCACAGTATGGACAAACATCATTCTTAAACCACATTATTGCCAAGTATGGTGCCGACCATGATCCCCCAGATAATGATGGGAGGAGTCCACTCCATTGGTATGTGGCGATTTTGACATAGTTATCTTATTGTTGTATTGTAAAATTGATTTTGTTGAATTGGAAACAAAGTCTCTTGTGTAGATCAGTATGTTATGGCTGTGAATTTAGGCTAGCTGGTTTAATTATGCTGCTTATACAAGTTTGCATTTAAATGGTGCACTGAATCAGAGTCATGCCTTGCTTTCGTATTTTATCCAATCTGTCATTTTGTTTATAACACACAACAAACTCAAATGTGAAATCCATCTTTAGCATATCATTGTATATAGTTTGAGCTAATCCTATACCCTATCTGATTGTTATTTTTCTCTCATTACTGCTTTCTATATTCTTCTTTTCATTCTCTCTTCACTTTAGTCTTTTAACATCAAACTTATCATTGTCATTCATATGACGAGTTTGATTTCTTTTGCATTTCCTCACATCTTGCCACCACTGGATACCTACTGCTCTTCCTCACTTTATCATTAGCTAATTGAAATGTATGAGAATCAAGATTTCACTAGTTTCCTAATTTACTGATATGTACTATTCATGATTGTGCTTCTTTTATGAGTCCTCTCTTCAGTTAGTATATAACACGGTTATTCAACAGATATATATGTGGCTTATAATTCAATTACCTGTGTATGTATTTGTATATTCGGCTATGCAAGGCTACTTGTGTTATATGAATGAATTGTTAATGTGCTATGCCTATATGTAATCCTTGAAGAACTTGCCACCCTAGACCATAGTTGCATATTTATTCTAGCAAGGCCCCTATGTCACCACCAAGAAATTCTAAATATAGCAAAAAAGCAGACATGGGGAGGAAACAAAACAGCAAAGTTAGTGGCTCATGAAATACACTTTTGTTAAAGCCGCATTAACATGGACCACAATTTGTTCATGGACCGGGGCCACACAAGAATGGAGAAATTGTTGAATTTGTGTCTTATCTTAATTGCTACAATGAAACTTTTACAGTTTGCTGATAAAATCAGAACATCATCCCAGTTGCATAATTATATTTTTTTTCATTGAAAGACTGTTAATTTGTAGCAAGCCTATATTGTTGCGTGGTGGTTTCCTTTTACAAATGGAAGTTATGACACTTCTCAGGGCTTCTTATAAGGGATATACAGATGTTATCAGGCTACTTCTTTTCAGAGATGCATACCAAGGGAGGCAAGATGGAAATGGTACTTCTTAGGGCCTTTTAATTCAATTCTCTTTGTAACATCTTTTCTTTTCTGTATTCAAATTCCTAGAGTAGAAGAAAAGCAATGATTAATATTTGACGATCCTTCTTCCTGTATATATACAACTAAGATATATGACAGGATACTCCCATGCCATCATTAAGTAATGTAATTTTTGCAAAATGCTCACTTGCAGGATAAGATTCATATAGCTAATAGCTAATAGAATGTATATGTTGATGGATTTTTTATATAAAAAATCCAAAGATTTTGTTTTTTGGGGTTTAAACCAAATCAAATAGATAGGTTTAGTTTGGTTTGGAAGCTTATTGATTTCAGTCTCAATTTTGTTCAGTTTGAAAATTTCTATCTATTTCATTTTGATTGTACTTTAAATTTTTATCGTAAACCAGTAAATCTTAATATATATATATATTTTTTGAAGGGAGCCTTGACGCAACGGTAAAGTTGTTGCCATGTGACCAAAAGGTCACGAGTTCGAATTTTGGAAACAACCTCTTGCAAAAAAAGCAGGGTAAGACTATGTACAATGGGTCCTTTCTCGGGACCCCACATGGCGGGAGCTTCGTGCACCGGCCTGCCTAGTAAATCTTAATTTTTTATACTAATCTAGTAAATTGAATTATGCTGATTTCTGGATGTACTCATGGCCATAATTTATGTCAATCGTAAAATGGTTCATTCAGCATGTAGCAGATCCTTGGTTGCTATGGTACTTGAATTTGGGCTAGGGTATCTTACACAGGTATGGAACCAAATGTCTAATACTTCAGGTTCTAATCCACGGCTAATGGATCTATCAAATCTTGAAATGTCAAATTGGTATCAAACAGTAGCCTGGTGTGGTACCTCAGATTGTTCCAAAGGTTCCAATACATGGCCAATGGATGCTTCAATGTCTAGCTTGGAATGTGGTTGTTGGTCATAAGGCAAGAGATAAAGGGTTGATGAAGAGTTTGAGCACTAGAGTTTGGCTGTGAAAGGGGAAGTGTCACTGCTCTAATTGAGAACAGCTCAACTAGTGGCATTGTTGCCATCCAGAGAACAACATTATAATTTTCTTATAGTGCAGTATCCATAAATTTTTTTTTAATTTGTTATATTAGTATACAATCTTGAATAGTAAATACCATTTTATTTCTGTTTGTATTATTTACATTATTTTTTTATTTTAATATAAAGTTTTAGCATACTTCATTTATTTTATTGTAAAATATTTTAAATAATTTTTCATGTTATTATTCATATTAGAAAATGATGTAGTCACTACTATTGCTTATGATATTTATGATGTCACATTTTGTCTTCTTGAGCTATGGTCATAGTGTTTGGATGGACACTTTTACATTTTTCGGTAGGGACTCACCCGGGGCGTGACAATAGCTTTTGGTTAATGAATTTTAGAGTTTGATAAGTTGCATCTGCCACAAGATAATGTGGTCTTTCCAATAGAGGTAGGGGTGTAATCGAATCGAGCCGAACAGTAAAAGGCTCAAGCTCGGGCTCGGTTCGTTATCCCTAAACTCAAGCTCGGTTCGAGTTCGATTCAAGCTTTAGTTCTTAAGCTTGAGCTCAGCTCATAATAAAATTAAATAGCTCGAGCTCGGCTCAAAAAAAAAAAGCTCGTTTAAAAATTAAACGATCTTAGTTTGAGCTTGTTTAAGATAATTAGCATTAATAATTAATAATATTATATTATATTTATTATTTATGCATTATATACATATAATATGATCGCGAGCCTCTTAACGAACATGTTCGCAAGCCTCTAAACGAACATGTTCGCGAGCCCATGAACCAAATACTATTAAGCTTGAGCTCGGCTTAACAATGTTTTCGAGCTCAAAATTAGGCTTGAGCTCGACTCGTTAACTTAATTGAACAAACTAATCAGGGTCGAGCTTGACTCGTTAACTTAATTGAACAAACTCGAACGAACTTTTTTTTTAAACCGAGACCTGAATAGCTCGCGAGTGGCTTGGCTTGTTTACACTCCTAAATAGAGGGAGACAGAGAAATTCTAGAGGTTGTAATTAAAGATGTTCTAAGATGGAGTGATATTTAGTGGTCCTATCTTAAGATATATTTTATTTTACTTATAGATATATCAAGAGGCTAAATTCCTAGCAATTGATGTCTGAAAGTGCCATGATTTCTTTATGTTGCAACAAGGTTTTAATTGTTTTTACTGTCTCGTTGATTTTTTTTTTTTTTGTATAAATAAAGATGTCATTCCTTCTTCCATTCTCTTCTTGACTAACAAAAGTGATGAAGTTTGTAGCAAAAGGCTGTGAACAAACTCTGTTTATTTTTGCTACAATAAGTTACTAGGTTCCTTGTTCACATGTCTACTAGAGAAGTAAAGCCTTCTAATATTTTGGTATATAAACTTTGAATGCCTCAGTTGCAACATCAGAATGTGTTACTTAATCATGTTTCCATGATTTTAATGTGTTAATTGCTTATTGATGCCATTCTTTGTTGTCTTCTTGGACTTCTAGTTTCTCTAATGAATTCTTTGGCTTCATGATGTAATTCTTCATTTGGGCTTCAAAATTAGATTGAAATACTGATGCCTCTTGGTTGTTATACTTTAGTGTTTATTGGTTTATCATTCTTGATTTGTAAATCTCTAGTTCATCTATACTGGAATTAAAATTTCATCTTTGTAATTAAACTGACCACATATGACTGATACTGCAGGTTGCACACCTTTGCATTGGGCTGCATTGGGCGGCAATCTGGAGGCATGCACTGTGCTTGTGCATACAGGCAATAAGAGAGAACTAGTTATCAAGGACAAAAATGGCTTTACTCCTGCCAACCTTGCCACCAGCAGAGATCATCGGCATGTTGCATACATTCTTGTATGTAGTTTCCGGAGGTTAATGTTTTATTTATTTACTTTTTTTTTCAATAAAAAGATTAATTTATTAGGAGCCAACACTTTATTCGGAGTTGATTTATGAAGAGTCTTAAGATGGCTCAGACTTTGTTGCTGGCATACATCATATGTCCATATGTACAATAAATCTTCTGATGGTCATAGATGACATTTGCATTCACACCTGGTTGAAACTAGATTTGTTGAAATGTTTAACAATTCAAAAAGTTCTCCGAAGTCCAAAGTAATTTTGTTTTATTTCAGAATACTCAGTTAGCTTTGATTTGATAACTGGGATTGATTTAAATTTAAATGAGAAATAAAGTAACTTTAAGGGTAAATGAGACTGTTGTTTATCCCGTATGAACTTTTTAAAACTATAGTATTTGTTTTTCATTACTTTATGCATAATACACTTAGTTGTATTTACTAAAATTTGGAAGAGATATGTTGATGTTGACATCCAATATTACAACCAACATAAGTAACATGTGGATGGGCAACATCCAGGTTGTCTCCCGGGCAACATCCAGGTTGCCTCCCAGGCACCCGCGGTTTGAACCCCAGCTACGACGTATTTGTAGGAATTTTTCCTCCAAATGGGGGGCGTAATCAAAGGATGCTGGGCTTCTGGGCTGGCCACCGCATGCACTTCCCGATTTACCCTGGTGGCCGGTGGGAAACTTCCGTGGGACCGGACCGGTCACCTCCAGAGATAGTCAATGAGGCTAACTGGGATTATCATTTTATGTGGATGGGCATAGATGATGATAAGTTAGATATAACATGGCATTTAAAAATATTTCATATGAGAGAA
This sequence comes from Zingiber zerumbet, assembly GCA_037833815.1. Classification (NCBI taxonomy): domain Eukaryota; kingdom Viridiplantae; phylum Streptophyta; class Magnoliopsida; order Zingiberales; family Zingiberaceae; genus Zingiber; species Zingiber zerumbet. Next base: position 13,174 of record JBBMJZ010238809.1, read on the forward strand.
ATTTATATTTTCCCGAAGTATTTGTTCTTACTTGCCAGCGTGCTTGTTTGTAAAATGCATTTTTTATGTTCATTATACTTTTTAATTTTTTGAATATTTTTAATGTCCCTTATACATAGTGCTCTGTTTTTATAGAATAATGCAGGAAAAACGAGAGGCAGATTGTGTAAAGGCAGGATGCATTCTGGAACAACTGGATATGCTCCTATCCTTCTGTTTGTGATAATCATTTTATTCGTTCTCTTTATAAATTCCATTATGTTAGGTTGGTATGATTTTTTTCCTAGAGCTAGTGATTGACAGTCAGTCGACTCATTTTTGCAAATCAAAATTTTCAATTGGATTTCTTTGTTTCTAGGATCCAATTTTCCAAAGGCCACTACAATTGTTTGGTTTTGGGGATGGATTGGTGTATCTTTGGTGGTTAGTTCTCTGATAATGTTCTATAGATGTAGCAGGTGAGTATTTTATTTTATTTTGAGAAAAGTGTTTCTCTTCTATTCATATCTCTTCAAATTTGAATGCTTTTAATTCTAGAACTAATATGAATTTTCAGCAAGATATTACATGCATGCCCAAAACAGAAAAGTATCTCTTCCTAACTAACTGGAAACAAAAGGTAAGAAATAAAACAGTAAAAAATATATTGTTATTTTATAATGTCCATTCTATCAATTAAAAAGAGAAATTAAAAATATTGCAACACTTCCCCAAGCTAGTGAATACATGTTTTTTTCTCCTATTTGCAATACGTTGCAATTTTTCTCTCTGGATTGAATGTATGATATGCTTAAATTCAGTTGCTAATTCATTTTGTTTTCATGTGGTAGCACATGGATAATAGATGGATTCCAGTTTTTGACAACATTGTAAACTAGGTGTTGAAGAAATTGGAGATCTTTTACATTTTTTTGGGGAAGAATTGGAGATCTTTTACATGATTGATTATATAGTTGTTCTCACAAACAGAAAGCAGAAAAAGTCTTCAGATTAATGGACATAAGTAATGTAATATCCTACCATATAGGAAAGACAATTCTTCTGATTATTCACGTGTCTAAATACAATGTCCTACAGCTATCACATCTGACTCAGTGACTAGTTGGTTACTTTGTCGGTGTTGGTTGCCATTACCTTCCCTTCTAGCAATGTCATACTGAAAACATATTGTTTTCCCCACTTTAAAATAAAAATCCTTCACATGGACCTATTTATTTCCTTTATATCAGCTTTTGTCAGTCACTTAGAACATTCATATGATCCACATCCATTGGAACATCAGAATCATTATTTTGTTATCTTATTATTGTGCAGATACACCTTGTTTATTTACTTTCCATATAATATGGTGATGAAATGATGCAATACTTTATTGTCTTACCTTATTCTCATTTTCAAATTGTATTGATTTAGTTAATTTCATGCAGCAAGGATCCAGGTTATATCAAATGTAATTCAGGAAAATCTGAAACTCTTGAAAATGTAAGTGGCCATATACCATACTTAGATACAAATTCAATGCCAGTTGTTTTTTTTTGAAATACTTCTAAAGGTTCTGGAGCAAAAAGTCAGTTAATAAAAGAATAATTAAAGCCAGTGAGAAATGTCTCTCTCTCCTTTTTTGTTAATCTTAAATCTGAAAAAAAAGAGGAATAAATGCATAACCAAAAATATTGCAATTATGATGGTTAACATTTAAGGGCGCAGGAAGTATTGGCTACAAAGTTAACTGGCTTTCTTATGGGTAGTTACTATATTGATTTTACTGTTCTTTTTGTTTTTTCCAGTTGCCAATACTTCTTATTGTTTAATTGATTCCTTTGCCATAAGTTCACAATGAAAAGAATAGCAATGTAATTTTAAATGCACATGAATTGTTAGTATTAGTACTTCAGTAGATGATGATGATGTTTTGTAATTTTTTTTCTTGTTACAGAATTCATATTTAAAAATTATGTTTTTGAGCTAGTTGAGTTCATTCATTATAGCTTAGTTTCACAATTGAATAATCTGATAGGATCCTCTGTTGGACATTGCCCTCAACAATGCTACTTGGACGGGAAGTTGGTCTCAACTCTGTCCTACATGTAAGGTAACCCTTAACTGTGTGCAACTTATACTCCAAATTCACAAGCAGTGCATATTGGGTGTTTTCATGGCTATTCATTCCTTTGATGGTTGTCTTTTGACTTTAAGAGACCCATCTTTGACTTGTAACACAGCGCTCTCTCATCTTTTGTCAGATAATCCGACCTGTTCGGTCAAAGCACTGCCCTCAATGTAACCACTGTGTCGAGCAATTTGACCATCACTGTCCTTGGATATCCAATTGTGTTGGTAAGGTTAGTAGTAAGATAGACAAAAATGTACACAGGAATTAACTGATAGATTTTGCCAGAGTTCTTAGACTCTGACTTTTATAATTTGAGCTTCAAGACCTTTTTATTCTTGGCTTCATTACTGCTGCCTTTTTTTGTTTACTTTTTCAGAATAACAGATGGGACTTCTTTATTTTTGTCTGTATGGGAGCATTTACATTGTCCATTGGCGCTGTCATTGCCGTTCACAGTATGTGTTTTATAAACATCTATAGCTATTAACTTGGCATGACTAAACAAAGCTTTAACTTAATGTATTATAGGGGTGTGGACATGGTCACCAGTGACTCTCTCATCTAAGACATGGACGCATCTTGTGATGTTGGAACATCCTGGTGCCGTTCTGTTCATGTTGATGGATCTTGTTACACTGGCTGGAACTCTGACTTTGGCAGTGGCACAGGCATCTCAGGTGACAATTGTTTGCATTTGTTTCTTAAATTGGATCAATTAAATTGGATCCATGTTTGGCGGGGTGCATAACCATGGGAGAGGGAGTGGAGGGTTTGGATGTTTATTCTTAAAATGTGCATAATTTTCGCAAACAAAATAGTGAAGTTTAAAATTTACATTTATAAAGAAGGAACCAAATCTACAATATTAAAGTATAAATATGAAACACTTGAATATTTCATGGAAAGTAATTACTGGGGATATTAATCTGAAATGTAGGGGCTGAAAATTGAATGCTTTTCCTTTCTTTGCTATGTTTATATATATCTAAGTTTTGCCAGATGGCGGCAGTTAGTGACTTTTGTTATACAAATCATGAAAACTGGTGGTTCCATTGTACTTTTGTTCTACTTGTTGTGGGTTTCTCAATTCAGATAAAACTTGATAAAAACCTCGGGCTGTTCTGTTCTCTGTGTCTCTGTGCAGATAGCTCGGAATATCACAACCAATGAGTTAGCAAATGCTGCTCGTTATCCCTATCTTCATGGAGCGGATGGGCGTTTCCGCAACCCCTATAATCACGGATGCCATAAGAATTGCTCAGATTTCCTTATTCGTGGGTACATTGATGATGAAATAGCTTGGCCATCCCTTCAACAAGGTGTACTGCATAAGCATGCAAAACTATGACATCAAACTATCACGGCGCAGCTTCTTTCCACTTGATTCCTTTCGTACATGATTAAGTGTCGTCAACAATCTTCTAACATAAATATTTGAATGACTAGGCTGAGTATATGTTTCAGAGGTCACTCCCGCATCAGGTTCCCCGATAAGGGGCAGCCATGAATTCTTGAGCAGCTCCAGTATTTATAGCCAACTTGTATTTTTATTATGTAATAGTTCAGCATTAGCTGTAAATCATGAACATATGAGATTGTAGCAGGTCATGTTGCTCTTTTTTATAATTTACAGAAAATCCATGTACCAAAAGCGATCTGGCGTCTGGCTGCTACTCATCAGCCAGAAGGCAACATCTACTCTTTTGTTTTTTTTTTGTTTGTGTCTTTGTGTGTTTCTTACATTAGGAGAGTAATAGACAGTCTCAGGATTGCGTTGACTTGAATCTCACGAGAACAATAAACACACACAAAAAAAAAATAATAATGGACCTCATGGATTACGTATGATCAACTAATTAAGTTTGTTGTCATTCTTGTGACGAAGAATAATTCCCGACGAGGACCCAGTTGACAATAAGCCATTGCCGTATGATTGGAATTAAGGATATATTAGCTGAGATATAGGAGCTGCCATTTGACTTTTACAGATTAATTATGTGGGATTTTGACCTTTGACTTGAGATTATAATAGGGATGTGAAGCTTTTAAATAGCAATGATTTTGACATAAATATCAATGATTTTGACATTGTTGTTTAATATCACATGGTCAACAAGATTTAGGCTTACATGGACAAATGTACCTAAAAAAGGGTTTTATTATATGCAATTTTATTATTATTATTATTTTTTGTTGTAAGAGGCTATTTTCAGCCTGATCTTAAAGGTACCATAGATTGTATAAATCTTATCTTGTATTTTTATGGAACAGAGACAAAACAAGTGAAAAATATAAAATTTGAAATCCTCAGAAAAAAATAAAAAAAATTAACTGGTAACGTTGAACATGGAGCAATCTGTCTTATTTATGCTAGGTAAATCGGGAAATGTTCATGGCAAGTGGTTCAGAAGTCCAGCATCCCTAGGATAAATTGAGAAGTACTGATGGCGAACGGTCCTAAAGCCCAACATCCCTTAATTATGGATTTCATTTAGAGAAAAAATCCGTGTAAATGTGCCGTAGTTGAAAATTGAACCATAAATATTTGGATTATAACTATATGTTCTTCCATTGCACTATAGCCCCCGGGCTTGAGATCCTCATACAAGTTAGACATGTGCAAGGACATCAATAATAAGTTAGGCATGACTGGAAGAGTTAAAGGTTGACGAGGATTCAACGGACAAGCCAAGATAGTGATTTTCCATTTGGCAAAAGGTCATAAATTAACTTTGAACATCATAGATAGTTGATCTTAGAGCATCTCTAATAGGGGATATTTCTCCAAATATCTCCCCCTCTCAAATATCCCCCATTGTAGGGGATATTTGAGGGATTAATAGAAATCACCGGACACAGATGTGTGCCTGGTGATTTCCTCATGTGAGGCCCACAAAAAGTGGATTGTCACTACTTTTTATTTTTTAATTGAATATGGTGGGCCCACCTAAAATGTGGGTTGCCGTGACTTTATTTTTTTTAATTTAATTACATTCAGACTATTAAAATATTAAAAGGAAGTGTACGTTGGAAAAATTAAACGTTTGAGGAATCAAACGTTCGGGAAATTAAACGTTCGAAAAATCATGTTTATTTTATGGAATTATCTAGCGATATGTGAACAACTGAAGAAAAAATTGAACATGTAGTTAATTTCTATGGTTTATTTTATCTGCTCCATGTTTATTTTATTAATTGTAGTTTATCGTAATGTATTTTATTAATTAAATATGGTTTGTATCTCTGTATTTTAATTTTAAATTTATAAAATATTTATATTTGTATGAAGTTAAATTTATATTTCTATTAAATTTTTGTTAAAATTAAATGTAAGTTAATTAAATGGTCACGGGCCCTATAAATATTTAGTTGATGAGATATTTAATTGTGGAATTGAGGATATTTAAGAGTGAATATTTAATGAGTGAGACCCATAAATATTTGATTGGTGGGATATTTCATTGTGGAAGTTGAGATATTTGAATAGTGAGATATTTGAAAGATAATATGGAAGTGGGGTCCACAAATACTTGAGAGAAATATCCGAAGCTATTGTGGATGGTCTAAACAAAATATATGAATTTGACTTTTGTTATATATGGGAAAAGAAATATGGAAAACCTAGTGTCAATAAAAAATAATTACTTTTATGGTCATTTTCTGTTGGGACCGGTATCTCCCGGAGTGCGCAAACTGATATTGATCGTCGAGGCTAGTGTTCAACACTATCTCCGTAAACGATATTGCTCCGCT
>JBBMJZ010239420.1:0-19024 GCA_037833815.1 Zingiber zerumbet
ATGTTTGCGGTAATGAATCCGTGGGACCCACCACTAATCTCCTAAACCAAGCATCCACTTTGAATCTCTTTTCCATTCCCAACTCTCATTCCATCCAACCAAGCACCTCCTTAGATCTTTTGTACCTAAAAAATCTGAGGGGCAATTAGGTCATGATATTTGTATGTAGGGAGTTGAAGCAAAGAAAGCTTTACAGGTAAGGAGTGGGAACAAAATTTTTTAGGCATGGAGATTACATGTAAAATTATGATTGCTATTAGAGATTTTTTTCTACGTTACGTATTTTTTTTCAGAGAATTTATTTAGAAATTTTGATAATAAATATAAAATAATAAATAGTAAACAGACATTTATTTTGTATTTCTTTATTGAGTTCGTCTCACTTAGCCGCGCAAAACGACGATTGTTGCATATAATATTGTATTTATGTCAATACAGATCTATATATACACAAAATATAAATAACTAACTACCATATTAACTTGTTACATCGTTTCATGTCATCTTTTATTTAAATATCATCTAAATATTAAAATATAATATAAATAATACTTTATATATTAAAATTTTAATTATATGTATAAAGCAAATAAAAGATATATACCTACATTTAAATACCTTTTATTACATTTTATAATAATATGTTGTTAATATTTAAGGGCAAAATTCAAAAGAGCCATTCAAAATATATAAATCATAAAAACAACACTCTTTCAAACAAAACACACAAACAAAAAAAAAAGTCAAAACGGCATCCACTAGATATTGTATTTCTAAAATATATTTTAGCTAGTATTATTGTAGTAGCTATCAAGTAGTTATTATAATATTTTTTTTAATTTTTAATGCTTCGTTTGATAATGATGATAGAATTAGAATTGGATTAATTAGGATAGGATTAGGGTAAAATTAATAATCACTCCTCATGTCTAAGGATTATAAATCCTACTCCTAAGCAACCCTAATCCTACCCCTAATTAACCTTATCAAACAACATATTAATAACTTTTTGAAAACATAATCGTAATCCTATCACCCCTACCAAACGGAGCCTTAGAGTTATTGTAATAGTAATAATTATAGTGTGCAGAAGTAGACGGGATCCTCTGGTCTCGTCTACCCTGATCCACCCCTAGATCGGAGGCAGTGATTAGAGAGATTCAATAATCCTTATCTGTTTAGCAGGTGCGGATCATTGAATCCCTCCAATTACTATAGTGGATCAGGATATAATCCGGTAAATACGGACCAAAGAATCCCTGCACATACAAAAGGTAATTAGAAATTAAGATTAGGATTCAAAATTTTACGTGTAGAGGGTAATTGATAAGCTATTATAGCACATAAAAATTACTGGATAAATGTTAAAATATGAAAAACTAAATTATTTTATTGTTTAGAGTTTAAGATTTTAAAATTTGAACGTCGGAGGACTTACTCAGATATTTTTATTTCGGTCTTAGGTCGCTAACATTTTGTTAGCTCGTTTGACTGTATGTAAGATCATTAAGGAGTTTTCTTCATATCTCGAGAAACTCATTGTTCATCGATCAACCACCTATTGGAGCCAATGTATCATCTCATCGCTTTTAGACAAGATCATTATTCAATAGTTTCTATAATGTTTCGGTAGTTTTTATAGTATGCAAAATCTACTCGATAGTTATTATAACTTTAAAATATAATTATTTTAATAAAATTTAAATTTAACACTATTATATTAATATTTTTTTTTATCAATTTAGTAAAAATTATTTAAACTTTATTAAAATTATTCTAAATGAATTAAAATCATAAAACTAGTTATTATACCGGGTAGAAATTAATAGATAGTTATTATAATATTATATTATATTAAGCGGTATACATTATAATATCTATTTAATAGTTTAGATATATATTGGGACAGTTAGTCGTAGCGGTTAAAATAGCATTCTGATATTCTTGGAATAAATATATAATGCGGTCATCCTTTTAATTTTTTTTCTTTCTAATTTTTGTCCAATATTTAGTAACATGAATTAAATGAAGTGAGAAGTGAGCAGTGAGCACTGCGTTCCGCGGGGCCACGTCACGCTCAACAAAGAATCCGGTCCATTCTCCTCCTCTAAATAATGGTTCGGTGCGGCCTATGTCTGTCTCATCCGAGAACAACGTAGCGACGTGGGACACGTTTCATCGCTGCGCGCCTGTTCTTCCTGGTGTCGCACGGATGTGCATTAGGCGGCCAGTATAATAATAATAATAATACGAGAACAATTTCACATGGGCCTAGAAATTTTCCTATTTTTCAAATTTCACATTTTGTTTTTTTTAAAAAAGGTCAAAGCCGGTTTACAAGGATTTAACCTCTTTTGCCCTTGCAAGCTGCAACTACTATTTCCAGTTTATCAAGAGAATTTTTATTGGAGCTTTTTAACCAAAATTTAAATTAAAAAAAAAAATCTTTAAATGACAATTGCCTTGCTTCTCGTACGCTTGCTTGCAAATTAACGTTAATGGAGGGTGTATTTTGACAGGAAACTCCGGGGGATGGATGAAAATATTTCAAATTAAAGAGGTGAAAACGATAAAAGTGGTTAAACTCCAAAGCGATTATATCAGTGAGTGCGTTTGGCAAGTGGCGATATGACGACATTTATGGGCCTCACGAAGGTGTTCGCCACTCGCCTTCTTCCAAATCCCTGAGCCGTTTGGGATTCTTCTGCTTCGATCGCTTCCCCCGGTGAGTATTTTCTGCTACGTAGTCGTTTTGTTCTTTGAATCTCCTTTCTTGTCATCGGATAGAACCCATCGAGATCTTGGAATCTACTCTTGTAGATTTCGGAAGATGGCAATTGCTCTTACATATTTAATTCTTAGGGTTTGGTGAATCTATGATGTTTGTTGCTCCTGTTGTTTTTTTTTTTTTTCTGAAGCTGATAAGTTTTCCTGACCTCTCGGAACAAAATCAGAGATGTTCTGGGATTGTTGTTGTTTTTTTCTAGCTCTTTTCTCGTCCAGAAATTTATTTCTAGGTATGTATTGAGATTTCTTTGCCACGATCCTTCGGAAACAGGATCGGCGTTGAACTATTGGACGAGCTTACCTCTTGTTTCGATGGATGCGCTTCTTAGAACTCACAGCAGGCTTGAGTTGCTAGACCTCAGTCATGGGGTCGGCGGAAGGCATGGCCTCTCGTCTTTACACAAGCTTCAGAACAGCTTGATATGCAGCTTCAGTAGGAAAGGTCACAGGAGATGGGGTTTTGCTAGAGCTAGCAGCAGTGCACTCCTTGAACTTGTTCCAGAAACCAAAAAAGAGAATCTCGAATTCGATCTCCCTTTGTATGACCCGTCTAAAGATCTCACCTTGGACCTCGCTGTAGTTGGAGGAGGTCCTGCGGGGCTAGCTGTCGCCCAGCAGGTGTCTCAGGCAGGCCTTTCTGTCTGTTCTATCGACCCATCGCCTAAGCTGATATGGCCGAATAACTATGGTGTTTGGGTGGACGAGTTTGAAGCTATGGATCTACTTGATTGTCTTGATGCCACTTGGTCTAGTGCTGTGGTCTATGTTGATGAAGTGGAGAAGAAGTCTCTCGGTCGGCCTTACGGTCGGGTGAACCGCAAGCAACTCAAGTCAAAGATGATGCAGAGATGCATATCTAATGGTGTGCAGTTTCATCAAGCTAAGGTCATTAAGGTCATCCACGAAGAGAACAAATCATTGTTGATTTGCAATGATGGAGCCACAATTCAAGCAGCTGTGGTGCTTGATGCTACTGGTTTCTCCAGATGCCTAGTCCAGTATGATAAACCTTACAATCCAGGTTACCAGGTGGCTTACGGAATCCTTGCTGAAGTGGAAGAACACCCTTTTGATGTGGATAAGATGGTTTTCATGGATTGGAGAGATTCACACCTCAAAGAGGGCTCACAGTTGAAAGATAAGAATGACAAGATTCCGACGTTTCTGTATGCCATGCCTTTCTCACCAAACAAAATTTTCCTGGAAGAAACTTCACTAGTCGCCCGTCCTGGACTGCAGATGCATGACATACAGGAGAGGATGGCCTCAAGATTGAGGCATCTGGGCATAAAAGTGAAAGTCATTGAAGAGGACGAGAGGTGTGTGATTCCAATGGGTGGTCCACTTCCCGTGCTCCCACAGAGGGTCATTGGAATAGGGGGAACTGCAGGTATGGTTCATCCATCCACTGGGTACATGGTTGCTAGGACACTCGCTGCTGCTCCTATAGTTGCGGAATCAATTGTTCAGTTCCTTGGTTCTGACCGCAGCCTCACTGGCGATCAACTATCGTCGCAAGTTTGGCAGAACCTCTGGCCAATTGAAAGAAGAAGACAGAGGGAGTTTTTCTGCTTTGGCATGGATATCCTGCTTAAACTCGACTTGGAAGGTACAAGGAGATTTTTTGATGCATTTTTTGATTTGGAACCTCACTACTGGCATGGATTTCTGTCATCAAGATTGTTTCTTCCAGAGCTTGTGTTCTTTGGGCTTGCTTTGTTCTCCCATGCTTCAAATACTTCTAGGTTAGAAATCATGGCAAAAGGTACTCTCCCTCTTGTGAATATGATTAATAACTTGGCACGGGATAGAAAATAGTTAGCAGTCAATTCAGTGTAATTGCAATGCTGTATCTGTAATATGAATGAATATCTTTGCCATTTCATGTTAAATTGTTCCTCCAACTGCTTGTGGATTTTTCAGTTTCCAATAAGAGATGATTCTGTAGTTCGACTCTAGAAACACCTAAGGAGCAAAGACAAGAGACTTGTGAGAATGATCCATGTAAAAAGTGTTAGCAGATGAATGTCTAAGGTGGTAAACCAGATTGCTATGACTAGTGAATTTTATCAGAGTATGTTAGTTGTTAAGTCGAAGATGTTACCTTCGACTGTCTTCTAACCTGCTAAACCAGTGTCGGGTGTGGGCTTGGCTTATCGTACTTTAATGCTTGAGTCAGTCTGAGTAGGAAGAAAGCTTAGGTACAAGTTGAAGGATTCAAAGTCTGTTGATCCAACCAAGGGGCCTGTTAGGAAGGTCCTGGAGTGCAGCAATTCAAGCAATAGCCTTACCTCTGTGTCAAACCTTGTGCATGGATCCAGCCCAATGATGAAAGTACTCTGATGCCAAAGATAAAGGTATCGAAATGAAGCCTTCGGCTCTTTGTTTGCTCCAGTGAAAAGGATTGATACTTTTCTTATTCCTATTCTCTAATAAATTTTCTCCAAATAACCTGCTATTTTCGTCTCCTACACCTTCGCTTCCATGAATCCCTCCTTGGCCCTGAGTAACTGTCCTTGCAAGTAAATAGGCCTTCAGCATTGAGACGCTTGTGAAGGAACAATCAGTTTCTGCATAAACAACACTTTAAACTAGACAGATGAATCGAATTAAGCATAGGAGGAAAGCGATTGTGTTTCTTGATCAGTACAATTCGCGCTGCTAGCCCGTTAACAAGGACCACTACATGAAAACCTCACAAAATATGACGCTGAATACAAAGAATGCACAATATTGCTCATACACCACCAGTTCATTTGGCAGGAGATCACAGGCACCAAGGCATTAGCTGTTGTCTACCTTTTGCCTCTTAGTTTGTTCGGACTCTGAAAAGTTGCTCCCTGGCCCGGGCACCCCAATCCCTTGATTCATAATTGACGGGTCAGACAGATCCTAAGAAACAAGTAGCAAAATACTAAGCTTGCATATTTAAGCAGGGCATGGACATCAAGTGTTCAGAAATCCAGTAAGTACTTGATTCGTATGACAATGAGTTTAGGCAAGTAGCCATTAGAAAACCTGATTGCATCTAAGAATAACCCTAGGCGACATGAGTGCTCTAATCGCACTGATCCAAAATTTGCAATTGATGATCATACCGTCTAGTTAAGTGAAAGATAAGGGGAAAATATAAGATAAATAGTTCATACCTTTGCATCCGACACATTAGTGTTGGTAGGCCTTTTGATTGCACGCCTACCAAGATTAATCTGTACAGAAATGCTTGCTTGCGACAGGTCTAATCCTGAACTAGCAACCGCTTGTGATAGCGTAGTCAACAAACTGCATCAGGTAATATAAAGATCACTTATTTCATGTTTAGCAACATAATAGGAAAAAAAACTTAAAGGTTTGAGTGAGGACTCACCCTTGGGAGTAGATGCTAGAAAAGCTAATTGTGCCCTCATCTATGGTCAATTCTTGATCATTTTCACAGCCCACAGTGCAATCGGCCATGCAGGATGAACCTTGCCACTCAGATTGAGAATGAGATACTAAGTTTTCAGAGTCTGTAATTAATCTCTCTTGAGGCTGCATAAAATCAGATCCCCTACCAACAGAAGCATAATAGTTTGACTGCATTGGAACAAGATTCACATCAGCTTCTGCTACATTCTGCACGTTCGAGAGAGATATTTGTTCCCCCAGATTCGAATTATCAACAAACTTTCCAGCAAACAAGAGGCCAGACTGAGGACCATTTTTGGCAAGGGTAGAAGGGTCTGTTATACTCTCTCTAGACCCTCCTTGATTGTTGCTCTGGTAGCCAAGAAAAATCATGAGTCAAAATCTACCAACAAAAGCAAAGCATAAGATAAAGAAGAGCAGAACGCACATTGCGAATGACTATATGCTAGTATGCTGAAAAAGGAAGACTGCCCAGATTTAACTTATCATTCAAACTAAACCTGGTTGCATTTCGCTCAAATATGAAACTAAAATGATCAATATGATAGCAAACAAATTCTAGTTCCCAGTTAAACAAAAATCAACTTTCACGCATCAGTTTCCAATTTAGTTTCTAAATACAATATTCTTAGAGACATTTCCATACATAAAAATTAAATGTGCATTTGAACAAACTACATAAATAGTATGTTCTTTTACACAAGCACTTACAATGTTGACTAGTGTGCCTATAACTCCTAGACTTCCACTATCTTTTTTCTTTTCTTTTTCCTAATTTCAAAGAACAAAATGACCAGCATAAAACTAAATTAATCAATCTGGCAAATAAACATTACAGATTACTTGTTTTGGTTTTCATTAAGATCATATCTCTTACATTTGATAAGCAGAGGACTGACAACAAGGAAATTGATTGGTAGCTTGTATTTTCAGATCAGGCAACCACCACAGTTTTACCTTAATTGGGTCCACAAAACATTGACAAGCCCAAAACCATCTTACCACAACCTCATCAAGCAAAACAAATATGTCATGCAATTTCAGATTCTGATGATAACATACCCTACTATCTCTTTCTACTTCTCCACTTGACACAATAGCCAACAAAATTGATTTTTTAGTGAAACACCATTCTAGTTTCTTCAAAACATATGGGTTTTGCTCCATTTTCTTTTTGGCTTTTTGAAGGGGAGCCGCGGCGCAACGGTAAAGTTGTTGCTTTGTAACCAAAAGGTCACAAATTTGAATTCTGGAAACAGCCTCTTGCAAAAAAGAAGGGTAAGGCTGCGTACAATGGATCCTTCCCCGGAACCCGCTACTTCGTGCACCGGACTGTCCTTTTTTTTAATGTACAAGATCATGGATTAAAAACACATGCAGCCACAAAGATTTACCTTTCATCCATGTCCTAAAAATTCACAATCCAAACATATAGAACAACTGTTATCTATGAATTGCATCTGGTCGATTCTAAAATATTAAGGCTATGACATAGTTCATCCAACCTAGAAATATAACCCTATTTCAGCCACAAAAGGCAGGATATAAATATTGGATTCTGACGGAAAGGTCATATGACTCATGTCCACACAGAGTTATCATTCACACAGGGAGAATGAATAATCTTGCAAATAAATTATAAGTGCTCAGTTTAACATTACGTCTACCACCATATTAATTTGCATCTACATGGAGGAAGCCTATAAATGTGAATTCTTTATCAAGCCACAATTACAAAGAAATGACAGAAGATTACCCATGGTATCAATTTCTCATTTTCCTGATTCCAGCTCGGGAATGTTTCATACTTTTGTACCTTTTCTTGTAAAAATTTGACATATTCAATAACCTGCAAGGAGAAACAACTTCTCAAATTACTAATCGTACAGGAATAAAAGTTATTGAAAACATCAGAATCATGCAGTTACCTCTAAAAGAAACGAAGCTTTATCCCTCTTCTGATCACACTGAGGTATGAGGTCTCTAAGTATCTGAAATCTGCACGGTGGAGTAGAATCAGTTTTTAGATCATAGAATATGGATAGTTCTATTAGCAAAAATATAACAAGCATTATTTGTTTCCTCAATTTCTATTATCCACAATCCAAAGAAGTTTGTTTTAGCATTTTTTCATAAATACTTTGAATAGTTTATAGCCCTCATTAAAACAACAATAAACTACAAGGATCTAATATTAATTTATCAATAGTTACATGTGTTTGTTTATTCAAAGTCAAGAAAGGCTAAGTGAAAGATCCAACTTTTGAATGATTCATGGGTGAGTACAGGATGAGTTTCATAATTACCTCACTTTGCAAATATCACTTCATACAAATGCACAGGAAAGTAAAAAAAAAGTACAGGTCGTGACACCAGCAAATTTCATGGCCACGAGTGATTTACATGATTGAGGAAGCATATTAATCCATGTCAGTTTACACACACAAAAAAAAAAAAAGAAAAAAAAAAATAGTGCCACTGACTATTAAGCAAGATGTACAAATGGTTAACTTTTTCAGGATTCATGCCAAATCTATATGCATTTAAAAGTTGCGTTCAACACTAGGCTTCCCCATTTCTTGCCACATAATTTGTTTCTTTAGATTGAATAGCTAATCAAAAGTTCCCATTTATGCTCTACTTGCCTCAACATATATTCACAGTTATATTAATTTCAGAATGGTAAATGACCAAATGGATTCTGACAAGCTTCAGTAGAAAACCATGCAGATTAGTTGCAAGATTTCCAAATTGAATGGAAAAGCTAATTTCCCATTTGAAGTGCTAGGTTCCAATTGATTTAGGAATTCTTCATGGGAATTGATTGTGTGATTGAGACATAAATGGTCTCATCATTTAAGGAAAGCTTACTACTTCATCACCAGAATGCATCAATGGGTCATAAACCAAAAGTTAGAAATCTAAAGTCACCTAATTTAGATCGGTTGTTGCAACTCATAAAGCACCAATAAATCTGAACTACTTGAATAACTATGTAATGAAGTTACTATATACAATAGCTATTTCATCTCTCTTCTTAAATTGTTTTCCCTTAGGTAAACTCTTACTCTCCTTAAGTCCTTTTTTCTCTCTTCAGTTCAGAAGGAATTTCTCTATAAATTCTAAAACTTTTGTCCTAAGAAATCTCCTAATAGAAAGATCAGCAGTTTGCTAGCATCAGAGATGGATCAACATAAATCCTGTTGAACATTTGGGATAATCATATTATTTTATACTTTGAAACACTTTTCTTCTCATTCCATAATAGCAAAACTTCATATACAGCACCATCTTCTCTATTTTGCATTTGGAAATTTTAATGAGTTTTCATGGGCATTTCCTAATAGTATCCTTTGCAAAATTTTATCATAATAGTCACATTCTACAAAGATAAGTGATTCCACCAATATGGTTAGTTTTTGAGATCTCTCCTCATTGTTGTCAAAATCACCAAAAGATAATCAAAGAATTTAAGTATTAATTACATTGGATGGGTAGGATCAATGATATTGAAACCAATGAGAATCGAGAAATAAAAATATTTCGTACACGAGTTTACAATAGTTATCTCAAACTCCTAGAAAATGTCAAATGTCAGTCTATCACGTTAGTAATTGAGGTGAGGTTCTAGGAAGCACCATGGTGCAAAATCTCGAGTCATGCCAAAGTTTCAATCTATGACTAGAATGATATTGTTTGTATCGTGTCAAATATTTTGATGCATACCAAAATTTCATACCATTCAACACAAACAATGTCTTCTTCCTTTACTTCATCTTCTTTCTCCTTCAACCTCCAATCTGTCTCTGATATCATGCATCGGAGCATCAACATGATACGAGAATAGTATCTTTCTGGCTGAAACTACAGCACAACTTGAGATTGTGAACCTTGGTGCCGAATGATATTGAGTTTCAGTGATTTACCAATATGATACTTTTTGATCGATTCATCTGGCACGAGATTCCAAACCATGGGAAGCACAATGTGGAAGATTTGTTGTCACTTCAATAGCAAGGATCAACTTAGGCCACTATAACTAGTCAATCTAACTGCATGGTGATGGCGCCATAGTGGTGAATTGTCATCTGTCTAGGATATAGCATAGACTAATGAGAGTTGCAGGTTCTTTCTAGCTATCCTAAGAACACTTAGCAGTTCAATTTTAAACCAACAATAATAAAATCCTTCCAACAGCAAATTTTTGGGTGTTGGCTGGTGATTCAATTGTCCATCAATCCTAAAATGGTTAAATGTCTATTATATGCTATTACAATCAATTTAATAATGCAATATTTATAAATAATGTCATACATATTAATACAACATTAATAAATAAAAAATATTATAACCAATAATCAAATCATATTTTTGTTTAAATTATTCAATAGTGCTAGATTTTATTAATACAATTTTTAATAAAAGTAGTATTATGTATTCAATTTATGGGGTCTAGTTAGGTCAAATTAACTATATTCGACATGGCTTTTAGTTGAAGGGCAATTTTAGGATGACTATTGACCAAGAGATGATTGCATTCTCTCTCATGCCATAATAATCTTTTTTAATCCACAATCCTCAATCAATAGCAAGCAAGAGAAAGATAGGTGAAGCATCAACTTTATCAAGCAATGACAAAGTTGAATGAGTCATGCTTGATCTCATTGTGAATCTTAAGCCCCGAAAAGGCTAAGCAATCAAGAGGGTAAGGAAAATTGTAGTTACTTAGTGTATGAGTTCTCTATGAATATCCTTTTTTCTGAATTACTTTCTCGTTCTTTGTGAGATGCATATTTCTCAAAAAGAATGACCAACATCAATCTAACTCAAGCAACCTTCTGTTGTTAATGACCAATTTTGTACTACAGTTTCTTTCATGATATTATAACATGTCAAAACAAGGTTTAAAATCTCGTGACATGTTAAAGTTTTGATCGTGATTGCAAATCGAAACGATACAAATTTTCATATAGTATTATTTCGTGCCCGTATGATTTCGATATTTATTTAATTGAATAATTGATGACAATATGATTAACTTTATTTAGTATAAATTATAACTTTTAATTATTGATTTTATTATAATTAATTATTTGCTCAATAATTAATTAGATTGTTGATGATGTTTATTTTATGTTTATATTTATTGATTAAAACATTGGAATAAACAACAAGAAAATGGGAACCAGAGAAGCTGTGGAGGAGAAGCCAAACAAACACGATCTCGCTAAATTCTAGTTTTTTTGCCACTTGCTCATGATCTCTCCGTCTCTCCCAACGTCACCAAAGTTGAAACTCAAGTCTACTTGATGTTAAATAATAAATTTTATCCTATTTAAAATTTTGCATCTTAATTTTTAAAAATTTTAGAGACTAATTAAGCTGAAATGAATTAATATTTTAAGTTTTGGGGGTCAAATGAAACTCAGTTTAGGGCTGGGAGGAGTTCATTAAGCAAACAACGATTAGGGTTTGATGAGCTCAAAAGAGTCTCAATTTGCACCTTATTTTTTGTCGGTTTAGTACTAAACTAACATCATGTATAGGGTAGTCCAATAGTCTAGTTAATGAGTTCAATGATTACTATAAGTTATAGGAGGTTAGAAGTTACTTTTACTCTACTCCCCCTCTCTCTCCACATGCTCTCCTCACTCCGCTCCCTGAATTCTTCTCTTCCTCTACCTCACAATGCAGTCAATCACGCACATCATTTGTCTGGCAATCATCGGTCTCCTTCAACCCACTTCTTTAGCAACCTTCTCTCTCATCTAGTCTGTCTCTCTATTCTCTTGTCCCTTTGTTTCTCCCATGTGTGTTGCCACCATCTCTCGAGAATTCTTGCATGGAGTGGTGGATTTACAAAGTAAGGAGATCAATTGTGACTTGCAAGACTCCAGTGTCGATATCAATGCCTTCTCACATATCAATCACCATGAAAATCAATAAAGTCTGATTGTGGTAACTAGCATGACTCAACACTTTAAATGTCAAGCCAAAGTTTATTTATGAAGATATTTTAGATCTTTGACTCTTTGTATTCATCATCCATTTTAAGATGATAAGTGAAATCTTCGAGTTTGTACCAATTGATAGGTGCACTAGTATCTCAATTTATTTAGTTTCTCTCAAATATTTGATTAGCGGATGTATTCAAATAATCGCAATGTCTCTAAGAACATGCTTAGAAAGGTGCAAAATAATAATGATTGTGTTATAAAACATCTTATTAACCAAATTCTCAACTAGTATTTCTTATCTCAAGTATTTTCATTGATAAGAAAGTTATGGCAAAAGAATCTAATTTAAATGAATCAAAAAAGAATAATGGCCTAAAAGTTTTTATCTTTTGTAATATCTATAAAACAAGATTATTAATAATTCAATATTATCTTAATTGGATACAAGTAAATTTTTTAATTAATTATTCTATTTCTGATCCAAATAAAAAAAATTAAAAGATAGTTTGCATTGTAAGCTGCTTTGTCAATTTCATCTATCTCATTCCTTTTATTATATATGAAAATAATAAGTATCTTTAAATCAATATAATATCACTAAATAATAGGCCTTCTATGTCTTACAATGCAAGCAAGATGATTGAAATGGATGAGAATCTTAGGTGTTCTTTTTTATCATAAAATGCTTCTATGATTTAAAGGAAAGTTTTATAAAATAATGATTAAACTTGCTATGTTATATGAGGCTGAATGTCTGGATCGAGCACATGAGCAGAAGATGCTATAGAGATGAGGATGTTAAAATGGATATGCGGACATACAATGATGGACATAAATAAGAAATAAAAATATTAGAAAGAAAGTCGTTAGGAAAACTTTGAAAGACACGTTTAAAATGGTACGAGCATGTAGACCAATAAATGCAATTAGACAATGTGAAATTATGACAGATATGATCATCAAACGAGAAAGATTAAAAAAAAAAAAGACTTTGTTAGCAACAATAAACTAAGATAAAATTTATTTAATGCTCTATTTATCTTAAGGAGTGGACGATGGATGGATCAAATAAACCTAGGGGCATGGGAAAGAAATCTCTTCTTCTTGTTTACCTTGATTGAGGAAGGTGGGTGCATGCGGTGTAATTTTTGTAATTGAAAAGGGTACATGCGTCATTTTTTTTTTTAAGTATATGGTGTAATTTTGTGAGTTAAAAAGGTACATGCGTCATTTTTTTATATATGATGTAATTTTGTGAATGAAAAGGAGTTCATGTATCATTTTTTTCCATCCGTTGCTTTTCGTCCGATTTTGAGGTGATCGATTTTGGCTCTAAAACCATCCGCTATTGTGTTTCTCTTCCCTTTTAAAATTTTAATGAAGTAAACGATAGAAATTTTTTCACTGCGAAAAATTTTCCTTAGTTTTACTTTCTGCTCTCCCAAGTAAGCATATCATAAATATTAGTGATGATAAAGTAGGGGATAGCGCCTAATGGAGTAGAAGGATTCATATAACCGATCTCACCAAATGGAATAATGCTTGATTGTTGTTGTAGTTGTTTCAAATTTAATAATTATTTTTCTCAATATTAAATTTCAGCATATAACTCGTAAATTTTAAGTTAACAAGGTGAGCAATTTAATTTAATAATCAGTAAAATTTTCAAATAAATATTTCATGTTTGATTGGTGATTTCAAAATCTTTCAACTTAAGAAGAAACTAATTTTTGTGCATGGGTTATCGACTAGCTAATTGTATGCTTAACACATTTCTTCAAGGATATAGGAGTTCAAACAGTTCTTAATGCAGACTTGAGGACTTGCAAATTGGGTTTATACCCTTCAGTTCACTAGTGCAATTTACCACCCAAAGAATTATTTGCCTAAGCATAAAGGAGATTAGAAGAAATCAATGCCATAAGGTTGCTTGAAGTATCTTTGCAGATTAAAAGAGGTGTTGCTCCTAAAAGAGGTATTGTTCCTATAAATATGGAGTCGAAAATGCTGACTTCCATAATTGGCAATTTACTTAGCAATTGACAGGTCTCGAGTACAACACACATTATGTTCAAGATCATCGTCATATCATATTGACCATTCATCCACTTGCATAGTTGCATAAAAGATGGTTAAAATGACTTCTAAAAACTGGAATCATAACAGTTCATCCAACTATATCATCAAATAAACAAGATAATGAGAATGCAAAATAAATTGGTTGTTGCAGGCTAAAAGAGATTGTAGAGCATAATGAGTCCCATATAGGCCAGACAGATGAAACAAGGGAAAGATGCAAACAGAAAATAGTCAAAATAAAATCAACTGGAGGTGAATTTTAAGTCCTTTTAACCTGAAAAGGAGAAAAAAACACCATTTTAAATTTAACAGATGCCAAAAGTTCATGAAGCCTTAGTTAAATAGCTAAAGAAAAATCTAAAAGAGCTGTATAGATGAACTGAAGAACAAAATGTCTAATTTTGTACTCATAGAACAAGGACAAGTGACAGCTGGTGATGAATAATTATTTATCATCTTGTTCACCCATTGCACAAAGCAATGTCAACCTGGTATGATGTTCCAATTAAATTTCTCTACGAGTCCCCATTTAAACGTGTTAAGTGTTGGGGTTTTGAATTAACTTCCTCTGGTCATATCTATTCCTTCTGTTAAATGTCTTTCAACGTGTATGTTTGCCAAATTGAATGATGTGTGAGTTATTGCTAAGAAACGTGATAGGAAACCAAGGAACAAACTGAAGTTCTTGATTTAGACCAAAAACAAAAATTGAATTTCCTGAAATTAAGCAATCGCATCCAACTTAACTTCTACCAAGCTGTTTTTTAGATTTATTGTGTGTGATAGAATTACAAAAGAATAATAAGCATTTAACCAGAAGATGTTAGAGTGTGAATGCAATCCGAACTCGTGACCAACCTATCATTGATTTTGCACCTACGACGCTGCTCGGTTGCTGAATGCTTTGATTTTGGCGTAGTTGGCGTGCCTGGTTTCTGCTCACCACTCTTCCCGTCCACCTTCCCAGTCATTTCAGCTGGAGATATCAAATACCGCAGAAAGATAGTTTAAAATAATAATAATAATAAAATTGAACTTCGAGCAAGTAAAACCACTTAAAAATAAATTGCGACAAAATAGTATTTCAGCAGATGAAAGACGAGACCTTTCAAACCTATAGTTTCTCTTTTGCTTCTTAAAAAAAGGAGAAAAAAAATCTCAAACACACACATCTTTGAGACGATCCTTGAGCCCTCCTGAGCTCGTCCTCGTCGCCGCTCGATCTGGAAAGAGACTCCATCAGCAGAACGCTACCTTGTGAACGAAGGAAGGAAGGAAGGAAGGAACGAACGAACGAAGGTTCACTAGCTCTGAATGAACTCGCAGATTTAGAAGAGAGGCGAGATCGACTGAAACCCTAATCAAAAGGTGATTTATCCACGGTCTTCTCCGACATGGAAAGCAATCAACGAGAGAGGAGAGACCATATGACACTTTTCCAAAAAGCTGCTCGTAAGATATAGTACTCCCAATGCACAACGTTTATTTTTCATTAGAGTTCTCATATTTTCTAAAATTTATCACAGCCATTAAAAACTGCAAATTTATCTCATCTTTTTTTAAATAAAGTATTTAAAAACTTAATAATCATCATATTTTCATCTCAATCTCCGTTAAACTTGACGTGCGACTAACAGTATTGCTGTATCAGCAAAGTTCACACGTGGAACCTCCTCTAAATAGGATTAAAAAGTGTATTAAAATCATGAAATTTGCCATTTAAACAAAATTCATATATCTAAGTTTTGCCCCATAAATTTTACTATACCAACTATTATAGTAATTACCCTCACCATCCATTATATGAAGTAGCTATAATCAAATACTAAATTGACTAGAAAACGAAAGGATTTTTTTAATACTGTTTAAATCCTGATGGCAACGAAAGAATCTTTTACATAAATGGAATGGAGAGAGAAGAAGCGAATAGATAGATGGAATCCTCTGTTTTTAATAATCCCTGTTCTTGTATCTTACTTGTCACCCCCAGCTTACCACCGGCCACTTTTGGTCATCCGTCTAATCAAAACTATATCCTAGAGGGAAGGTGAACACAAGGGGATCACCGCCGGCATGGTCGGCATCAGAATCCGACCGGATCTGAGTAAAATTTCATCCACCGTCGATCAAAACTCCTGCTTAAATCCGGCTAGATTCCAACACCGATAATACCAACGACGATCTCCCTGAGTTCACCTTTCTTCTAGGATATAATTTTAGTCGGACCAAAGGCTGAAGAGTTCACCTTTCTTCTAGGATATAATTTTAGTCGGACCAAAGGCGGAAGGCAGTCGACGATGGATTGGGACGACGAGTGAGACACAAAGATAAGAGATTTTGAGGGTAGAGGATCCAATCTCCATCTCAATAGTAGTCTTCGCATAATAAAAATAATTCAAATGATTAGTTGTCAGAACGTGTTTGTTTGTATGATTATGCCAAAAAAAAAAAGTAAATTCAACGTATGCTACCAAATTGAATGCTAAAAATAATAATAATAAAATTATCAAAAAGTTCGAATAAAAATCTGTAAGTCTTGGAGACTTTAGAGCAATGCTAACACTCAATTTAAGGAGTATTGAGAATGTTTTTGTGCAACTTCTTTATGCTCAAGGATCCTCAAAAAGGCTTTATAATGAGCTCTCTCACTTTGGTCCACCTCCAATCATTTGAAACACACAAAACCAACAACTAAATTTCATTGTCAATTGACTATCAAAGCCTTTAGTCAACTGCAATCCACATTCTAATAGCTAGTTGCTTCGGTGCCACAGAGTAAAGATGTGTTAGGTCAGTTAGTAACCCAGCAACTGTCAATAAAAAGAATAAAATAAAATAGAGTGACACGGCAATTGTTAAGAATGTCGCAGCATTTTATCACCCTCAACTCAGCTCAGTCAAAAAGATACCGGGTTTGGCTACCTTTTTCCACATAAATCAGATGAATTGCTTAATTGTCAAGAGAGATGCTGATATAACATTTTTCAACCTTGTCAAAGCTATCTGAGCCACCCGAGAAAACTTGCCCCCTAACTTGATTCATCAGCATCACTATGAAGATTCTTGAATTTTGAGTCAATGCCAAGGACCGTAAAACACCCTGCTTTTCTGCTCTCGGATCACAAGTTTACTCTGACGAGTTGCTACTGGATTCATCGGCATCACTATGCTGCTTGAATTTTAAGTATCAGTGCCAAGTATTGTAAACATTTGCTTCTGCTCTCAGGATCACAAGTTTGTTCTGAAGAATTACCGATTGCCAAGAGAAATGCTGATATAACATTTTCCAATCTTAACATAGCAAACTGAGCCACCTGAGAAAGACTATAGAAACTCTCTCCCTGACATGATTCAGCAACATCACTATGAAGCTTTGTTGAATTTTGAGTGTCAGTGCCAAGACTGTAAAACGCCTGCTTCTGCTCTTGGATCACAAATTTACTAACACAAGACTGTCCCCATCTTGCCACAGTTTCCGTCCACCAATGGTTCACTCTACAGCATCAAAGCCAACTGTCAGTTCCTGGTTGATCAGACACTAGATTAGATGCCATTAGAAAATTCCTTGAACGGAACAAGGTTAGAAGAAAGCTAAAATTGTTCATCGGATTCTTCTGTCTAGTATGCTATTATGTTTTCTATGGTAATAAAAATGCACAACCTATCATCATATAGAAAAATGCAGATGCCAGTAAATTAAATACCCCCAAAAAAAGATAGTTGATATTTGAAAAATGTTATCAAAAACATGTTTCAAAATTCTACCAAAATAAGGATGACCTATAGTTCCTTTATAAAAAATAGTTGTCAAGGGATAAAAGTAATTACCAGGTATACCCCAGGTCAGTTCGACCTTCCATACTCTTTCACCTGTAAGTGTAATCTTGATACAATATCTAGCAGTTGGCCAGCATATCTTCCAGTATAGCATATAAACCAGAAAAAAGCATATACAATTATCATTATGTCAAAGTGACAGCAGATCCCTGGTATATTGCTCTTCTAGGAGATTCAAGAAATGCTTTTATGGTGAAGTGCACCTTAACTCACAAGGAAGAACAAACTGAAAAGGCTAATGCCCATTAATATTTAATCCACGTAGCCATCTAGGCAAAAATAAGGAACTCTGATACAAGGCACACTAGCAAAGCAGTCTCGGGAAGCATCTCAGACCCACACAACTTCTATTCGAACACATTTCCCTGCGCCAAAATTATCCTGTCTGTGTAGCTCATTTCATAATCATCGTGTAGCATATTCAGTAATCTTTATGTTGAAGCTGCAGCAGAGGTCCAGTATGTGGTCTCTTCAAGGAGATTCAAGAAAATGCTTTTATGGAAAGATGCATTGGTCTCATGAGGCAGAACAGACTGAAATAGCATACCAAATCATAGTAAATTCACAAAATCAAGAACAAGTGGATTGTCATATGAGGCATGCTAGCACAGCAATGTAGGGTACCTTCTCTCATTTAGGCAACTTCTCTTCATATACATTTCAATGCACCAAAATTGTCTGGTTAATGTAGCCCATTTTGAATAATAATGCTCTAGAATTAAATTAGTGAAAGTTGGACTCTCTTTGGAAAGAAAAAATTAATTATTCAAAAAGCCCATATTATGCAAAGGTGACTTTCCTTGAGTACCACTACTATCAAACTGGTCCTGACCAAGCAACAATTTCAGATAAGTTTGTCAAACCTTGGTTGATAAAAGCAAACCTGAGTACTGCATAATTGGATCACCCATCCTACAATCCATGACCATGCCTTTTTGTCGACATCATAGAGAAGA
>JBBMJZ010239620.1:0-19020 GCA_037833815.1 Zingiber zerumbet
ATTAATATTCATATTGACTTCAATGAGTCCAATAATAGCCTTATCATTATCAGAGAATTGTGAGTCATAGAGGACTAACAATACTTTAGCTCAAATGCTTTTTCTAGTAAGTCCTCTAATGCCAAATACAATTAGTCCTAAATGGATATAATTATGTTCACGTTGTAAAATTATTCTTGCTGATTCTTCAGTCATAAGTGTAAAGCATTCTTCACCTCCATCTAGTAGGTGAAGTGGTAGTGTTCTATGATGTCTATATAGTGCGGTCAAAAAGATAACAATCCTTGATTGTATATCCTTCTAGGGTTTAGGGTATTGAATTGTTCATTTGAAAAAATATCTAAATTTTGTTCAATGTTTATAAGTTCTTCTAGTTGATAAGTAGTTGTATTGGTTGATAATCTCCTAGGTATCATAGATAAAGTTCTATTTCGTTATCTTAAAGTTTGTGATGATCCTGTGAAAGATTCAATTTGTATTCGAGTTCATAGATCCATTAGAAGAGAGATCTTTTACTTGGGTCGTGTATGTAAGAAATTTATAGGTAGTAGGTGACTGTCTGGGAATTATTCTTCCAAGAGAAAGTTTACTCAGATCTTTTTTTAGATTGTTTGTTTGATTATTTTTGTTAATATGGTTTTCAAGGGTAACAAACTGGGTTTCTAATACTGTAAGCCTATAATGTAAGGATGCCAGTAGGGCTAATATGGTGTTATTTTATTGTACTATTAGTTGATCTCCTTGGCTTAATAGAGTATAGTTACAATAACTCGTATCTTTTGTTTTAGGAAATTGTTGAGAGAAATCAAAAGCTTCTTGGTAATAAGTATTTTGGAACTGTATTTTGTTCATAAAGTGCTTAGGTATTTTTAGAGTCTTTAAGCTTTGATACCAAGTTTCAAGTTTCCATGGGTGCTTCTCTGCAATGGAGCCGCCCACGTGTGTATATACCCTAGGCGACATCCATGGGCGATGAGCGTGGGTGCTTCTCTGCTTCTAGGCGGCAAAGGCTGCACGACCTATTCAGATGGTCTTCTGCCCATGCAGCCTATTCGGGCAACCTCCTGGCCGCATGTGCCGGGATGTCCAGGTGACCTCTTGGCAGTGCAACCTCGTGGTGGCTTGTCCTCCTAGCCGCGTTGCCTTATAGGGACGACCACTAGACCCAATTGTCATTACATAGCCTAGAGGCTGTCCACACGTGGCTCGAGGCCGACTGACCAAGAGACCCGCCTAACTAAGTGATTGTGTGTGGGTAGGATGTTGCCTGGAGAGACTGCATGCTTTCAGGCCACTTTGCTTGTATTTAGGCACCCAGTGTGGGCGCGCATGGGAGCGCCTAGCAAATATATCTTTTAGAACTTAGAATTTAGGATTTAATCTTTAGGGTTTAAGGTCTGAATTATAGTATTAAAACTAAAGAACTTTAAAAAAAATATTATACAAGGTGCTCACATATAAGTAGGTACAACAAACTAATTAAGAAATTCCGAATGCCCTGGCCTCTTAGTCGTGGACTAATAATGCAGATAGTGAGTCGAGCACCATATCAACTTCCTATATATGTATTAAACAAAAATAATTTGTCCTCTCGGGATGGACTAATGGTTAGTGCATGGGGTGTTGCCACAATAAAGTCTGAGGTCAAATTTTGGCCAATAGTCAGGTTCTGCCCTCCCCTATGCACTAGTCATTGTTCGAGCTAGTAGCCCCCGTAATTTACCTCCTTCATATTGATATAGAGACAGATTAATAGAGGCGTTGGGTGAACGAATCGTCTTTTATCTTAATAAAAAAAAATCTAATTATATATATATATCTGTACACTTTTACCCTTCACTTGTGCGTTGCTCACAAGGCCGGACATATATATATATATATATATATATATAATTAAAGAAGTGTATTTGGTTAAAAGTACGTCCCTGTGATCAAAAGTGCTAATTTTTTTTAGATGAATTAGTCAACTTTGATTTCGTTGCGAGCCAACTCGATGGCATAAATGCATAATATTTCAAAATCAAATAGACTACAGAACATACAAGCGAATGGGCCGACGCCGACCTGACCCCACCTCACTCCCCCATTACAGAAAAAGGAAAACTGCGATATGAAAAAAAAAAAAAACAAAAAATTATATATTTCTCCTCCTCCGCGTTCCATTGAGCACGACCGCCATGGAGGACTCCACCCTCTCCTCGTCTTCAGTTAGATTAGGTTAACTCTCTCCCAGAGCAGCTCCACCCTCATTGATCTGATTCCGACGTATCTTCCAAGTTCCTCCCTCGCTTCCTCCGTTGCCGCCCCACGTGTCGCTCCGATTCCTCCGCGGTTCGCTGCTTTTTGAGGAGATTTTTTTCTTTTTCTTTTTTTGAGATTCCGCTGCCGGTTCTGCCCCGGAACCATGGATTCCTCTGGAGGGATCCCGGATCCGTACTCCGTACAGACTAGCGCCGGCGCTGGGGGTCTGCCGAGGCGGTTCGGCTTCCTGCCCTCCAATTTCATCCAGGCGCCGCTCTCCGCGCTGCTGGAGTACTCCGGGATCCTTCGTGTGCGGTCGGTCCATTCGGAGAGTGAGACCTCGATTGGACCTGGTCGGATCGAGGAGCCCGGTTTCGCCAGCGGGCGTGGCTCTGGGGAGGTGGAGATAAGGATAATCGGGGTCGGGGACGAGGATGGTTTCGGGGTCGGGACTAGCCAGGCGCAGAGCTTGGAGGAGGATGCGATTCCGGGCGGTAGCGGTCTTCAGGGGGAGTTACACGGCGGTTCGTCTCAGTGGCGAGGTAGAGATGGGGAGAGTGATATTGGTGTCGTGGAGGTCGGTTCGTCTTCTTCGACTTTACCAATTTCCATCTCGAGTGGCGTTGGTCCAAGCTCAGATGGTGAGGTGAGTGCTGCTGGTGGTAACAACAGGGATTCCTCGTACCAGAGATATGAAATACAGGAAGTCGCTAGGTGGATTGAGCAGGTACTTCCTTTCTCGTTGCTCCTGTTGGTGGTGTTCATTCGGCAGCATCTGCAAGGTAGTGTATTTCTATTGTAAACTCGATGGATATCTTTTATAACCTTATATACTTTAACCGTTCATGCGTTTCACACACTGTCACTCGTTTCTGTATGTAGTTGACGTTGTATTTTTTTTCCGTAAACATCGTATGCCATCTCATAATTCACTTTAGTAAATGAATGTCATTAACTATTGCTCACAGAGAATACCATTTACTTCATGACGGCACATATACCTCCTTCCACTCAACCACAGATCTTTGGGCAAAGAATAACTTCTGTCACTATGTGAGGATGGAACACAGCCATCTACAATCCCAGTCATTTATCTTGGTGGTTTCTGTCACTATGTGAGGACGTTGTTCTTGTGATTATTTCAGTAGTAAGTATTGAAGAGGAAGCTTCTGGTAGGCACAATGTGCACAATGTAGTGGTGTTCTATGTAACTCGGACTTTTACACATGACCATTAGGGATAAGGTGTTTGCATGTTTGCCTGGAGTGTTGATATCTGTCACAGGTATAGAGTGGTATACAAAGAGTCTTAAGTATTAGAGATGGTGTTTGCCTTGATAATATGGATTTCTTTTAATAATAATTGTTTATGTTTCAATAAATTTTGCAATGAGATGGTGAATTGGAAGCTCATTAAGTTGTCTAAACTAAGAACATTTTTCCAAAGAAAATAAATAACCTTTTGTTTAGAAAACCAGATAGGAAGGCAAATCTTTTGTACCTCTGGTGCCATTCTATTTTCATATAAGCATACTTTTGCAGAGGAGTAATTGGATATAGTGTTAGGGCTTGACTAGACTGTGAGAAAAAGTGAAAATGAATGCTCTGATAAAGACTTAGGATCTCCATGTTCACTCATTTTTGTTCTCATCCTAGATTTGCCTATAAGTGAAAATGGCTTCATACCTTTTATGGATCTAACTTAAATATTTGGATATTGACCAAATTTATGTTTACTTGAAGATTTTGCTTCTGGCACAATTTATGGTTCATCTAAAACTAGGTCATACTTAGCACATACAGATTTGTGTTGATGCATTCAATAAATGCTTCCATGTACTCACATGATGAACAATTTTATGATATGTAGGCTCTAGAAAATTGTTATTGGCTTATATTTTTTTCCATAATTTTATATTTTTGCTAAAATTTTGTGTTCTAGTATTCTTTCACAATGAAGATTTATGTTTGTTGTTCTTTCATTTTTGTCATTCAACTTTACATTGTATAATCTTGGGAAATTATGCACAGGTTTCTTCATTACAATCTGGATGGCTGCTGTGATGCTTAAGTCAAATGATATTTTGAGAAAACAAACTGCTTTAAAGGTTGGCACTAAATTGTTGTTTCTTTGGCAAAATCTCAGAGTTCTTCTGTCACCTTGTTTTTACTTGGATCATGTCCAAAATTAAAATTTTTACTAAATATCACAAGAAATTTTTTAGGACTTTACTTTCAGATGAATGATATAAAGATAATGTTTTTCAAGTGAACTACATTGATTTTTTTCTTTTAGTTATTCTGTTTCTACATTACATCAAAAAGGAAAAAGACCCCACTGTTGGATTGGGAGTAGAAAATGTAGAGCTTTATTCAAATCCAATTTGTTGGAGCAGTGGTGATTAGCTGGATACCAATAAAGATCGCCTCCACTTAGGAATATCTTTTTAGCTATATTATGTTAACAAGGTCTAGGGTGGTGACTTTCAATTTTATCTATCTGTGAGAATAGAAAGTCAGATGGAATTTGTATCTCAAATAGTCAATTTTAATCAAGCTGCCCAAGCTAACTTAACAAAGAATTCGACCCAATAGGAATTTAAAGAAAAAAATTCAATGCAAACTACGTATTTATAATGGTTTAGCCTTAATGGCGACACCTGTCATTTAGGTTCTACAATGTTTTTTCAACTTATGCTTGTCAAGTTCATCAATTTTGTCAAATATTAGTATATATTAGTACATTCTTCTCCTCAAGGGTCCTAAAGGGCGTCATAACTAAATAGAATAAAATTGTGAATGGCCTAGATGCATCTTCAAGAAGAGCACCTCATCCACCTCATTTCCAGACCATTTGTCCCAATTATTTGTCATCAAATACATGGATCTTTTCTCTCCATCAAAATCAATGCAAGGCTAAATCATTTGTAATATTCTTCTCTCTCAAATCATATTTTATTGTGTTAACTACTCTTCAGGATTACCCACCTGATGAAGCTCCAGACTTTGCGCAGGTTGTCCAAGTGAAATTGCTTTGGAATAAGATTGGCATGCTTATGATACATATCAAACTGGGAAATGATCACATTAGCATTAATTCTTATATGAATTCACTCAATGGAAAAAATTGGAAATCAGTGTCTTATCATTAAAAGTTCCATACAAAACTCTGGTATAGATGTGATGCCAATGGCTTTAAACTTTGAGCCAATAGGTATTTACAAACAAGTTATACTGATCTTCATGTTTAAAATTGGGAAAACCGAAGATTAAGAATGCTTTCTAGATTTTTTTTTTCTTTATACTTTTGGACTCATGTTAAGAAATCATACAGGCAGCAACATTCTAGTATCTATGCTTCATCACATATGTGCTGTTAAAATATCTTAGCGATCATCAATAGTTTGGTGGCTTTGGATGCATTGATGATGCTCGATATCTCTACTGTCCCTCCCACATCCATTGGTCTTTACCAATGCACTATGGAAGTTTTTTTTTGGAAGGATATCACTATTTTCTTATTTCCTTATTCAGTTCACTTGTCCTATTAGTTCACTTGTCCTATTATTTCTAGCAAGTGAATAACTGTAACTCTTAGCTCTTTATTTCTCTCTAATGTTTTGGGTTCCTGAGAATCTCCTAAAACAATTGGTGGTAACCTTTTTCCAGAAGTGTGGGATGGGTTTTTTATGCTTCTATGCTCACAAACGTTTTAATTGTACTAATGCTGGAACTATTAACCTATTTTCCCAAGTGTTTATGTAGAATCACTTTCGTAAAATGGGGCTTGGAATTTGATTATTTCACTTCAATGTGGTCTTTGCAGGGAGAGCGAAGAATAGTGATACTTATTGGAATTACAATAGTCTTCACCATGCATGTGTTTGGAGTGTTGTACTGGTGGTACAGAACTGATGACCTTCTGTACCCACTGGTCATGCTTCCCCCTAAAAGAATACCTCCATTTTGGCATGCCATATTTATCATTATGGTTAATGGTACTCTACTTTGCCCACTATTTGTTATTAACAAGTAGCAACCACTAGAATACTAGTTATTAAGCCTTTTCTTGTGGCACATGCTAAGTGGAGCATGCTTATGATTCCCATTCTGCTGTTGTTTTTGCATGTTTTATCTTATGTTCTTAACAGCAGTTGTTAATTGATTGCTTTGAAATGTATGCTTGTAGTTAATGATTTGGCATCAAGGGAAATAGAAATCAGGTCTAGTTTTATTAGTCTCATTTAACTTCAATATATGCACTTCCAAGAATTCTTAGGGTTTTAATTATTTTTTCACATTTGCTCTTCTATTTCTTTGTACGTTGAAAAACTTATAAAGACATCAATCTTTTTGCAGGACATAACTGATCATAGAAGTATTCCTGCAAAATAGAAAATCTTATTTTACATTCAAGGTTTATAAACAATAACCTCAATCAAAATTCGGGAATATAAAATATGAGAGTCAAATGAATCATGGGTGAAAGAGAGAATGCTCTTAATTGATGAGTGAGACCCATTAGTTATTGTGACACTGCTAGGGCATTATGTTGATGTGAGGGTACAGAAGGATGATGCATTACTAGAAATATGCTAAGAGTCCCTTGAATTCAAGATTCAAAGGGATGACCTAGAGGTATGGATTATATAAGCAAATGAGTTAATTGACTGAGATAATAAATTGATAGTCGCTTGGAGATGAAGATGCTAAGAGTACTCTTAAAAACTTCAATGATGGAACCTGTTTGAGTTGATTGAGTTTCAAACCCAGCGACATGAGCATGTTGAGATGGATGACCTAGGGAATCCATGAAGAGAGGAGCAAGTATATTTGGCATGTCCAAGCTGCCACAATTTAGATACTTGGCCTATCTTGCCCCCTAAAATGACTACCTCTACTCCCCTATCGGCTTTCTTGACCACCATGTGATGCTCAAGAGGATGAGCCAACAACTAAAGCAGATAGTTTGGCTATAGGATCAAGGCTTTCGACATACACACATATATGTTAAACAAAGGAGGAAAAAACGAACCACTCAAAGTATAAGATTTCATCAATTCTAACTCAAGTTGAACTATATGGAGAAATATGAAGGTGAGTAACATATCAAAGCAATCTTGCATATCTCATCCATTTGACCTATTCGGAAATATACCTCTAAAATTAATAACGATAGCTTGGAAGCTACTACATGAAGTGGTCATTTTGGTAACTAGAAAACCAATTATAAAGTAACCTTAAGTTTTGATGTAACCCATATAAAGAGCACTCATTTGTGTCTAAGTTTCATGGCAGGAGAAGTGGCAAGGTAGATACTCAGAAGGCTAGGATCAATAGATTATCATAGACCATTAATTTGCTTCTATATAGCCTTGGATGACTTGGAATCTCAGTCCAAGTAGTGATGTATATAAGTTAGCCTTGACCCATGAACCATATAGGAACTGAGGTAGCCCAAGATGGATAGTTCTTCCAATTGAGATATTTTGTGGTAGTTATTATGGATCCAGACAAGTTGAGAGAGGTTGCTACCTGAGATATAGAAGATGCGAGGTATAGAAAATATAGTACGGTATTTGACATATACCAAGGTTGAGACAAGTGTAGGGACCAAGAATAGCTAGAATGAGTTTAAGATAGGCTGACTATAGTTTGGGTTGTGGTTTAGGGTCTAGGCTCAATGTGAAGAAAAATCACCATTGCCACCACTTGTTGTTTGGGTTGGACAAGTCTCAACCTTCAAATTAGCTTGGACTAGATAAGCTCGGTTGAGCTTGAGCTCTGAGATGTTGTCCTAGGAGATAGCCATAAGAGACCTGCTTGGGTTGGGAATTGGGATGAGGTAGACAAGCTAGAGAAGTTGCACTAAGAGACATGCGTGAGCTTGCGGGAGTTCATTGTGTTGCTTCCACATTGATAGCAATTGGATTCTTGCTTTGTCACCGTCACTACCATTGTCACCTCCTTGCTATCAAATCAATACTATTCAACTGCCGAAGGTTAGTAGCCTCCCGTGATTTACCTCTTCTGTGTTGGCCTGGGGATGGGCTGGCAGAGACGTTGGGGCGGGCGAATCACCTTTTTGCCACCAGGAAAGAAATGACCAGAAGGATGCGCTCGGAGGAATGAAGCATACAACAGAGACTTGTGACCATGATAATAGGACATGAAAGATGATTGCCTAGAGTTGATTGATGATGACATTGCATGGAGTCGCATATGCATCTCATGCGAGATGAAGCATGTGGAGTGGTCGTTCAAATAGGGATGAAGATACAAAGATTGTGACTCTAATTCAATGTGACACAAGATAATCTAAGGGGGGATTATTACAACACTACAACCCTAGGTAGCCCCCCAATACCTATGTGTGTATACACAAACATGTAATGAGGGCTACCTAAGGTTGGAGTGCTGGAATAATTCCCTCTAATGCATGGAATATAGATTTTATTAACAAGTATGGAAAATAGATGTTATTAACAAGTATGGAATATTACAAAATAGTTTTTTTTTTACTGCGTATGCAATATTTTGTCGTGAAAGGCTCCTTCAATAGGTAGCTGCATATTCATCCCAAGCGGGGTTTCTTTTTAAACCTTATTTTGACTGTTCTTTACATTCTTCAGGAGCTAATAACTTGCATTTATAGTTTCAAAAGTTAATATGAAGATATGGTGCTTCATTGGCCTAACTAAATATATGTCTGTATATTTTACACTTGAAAAATGCTAGAAATTTTAATGGGATCTCTGATGGTAGCTCTAAAAAGTTGTTCATGTAAGTTCCATAAGTAAATCAAGAAGCAATGATGATATCTCAAATTCTATTTCCATGTTTATGTAGTTTTTCCCTACGTGATGCTGTAGGCTTGTATACACATTTGGTTACTTTTCTACATCTGAATTGACAATTGATAGAATGAGGGGATGACCATAGACATCTTGGTGATGCATGCCAAACCTTAAACTAAGAATTAGTATATAAGGGTTGCATCTCAAATTTCTTCCTGTTTGAATTTTTGTTTTTCTGTAGGTACTTGAATAATATCATTTTTCACACTGAAATCATTTCTTTTATTGAGCACACTCAAATGCTTTTATTACTTTTCAGATATAATGGTGCGACAAGCAGCTATGGTAGTCAAATGTGTGCTTTTGATGTACTACAAAAATAGTAAGGGTCGTAAGTACCGGAAGCAGGTAAACTAATTTCCTTGTATAAGCTTTGTTTACTTTGAAGGATAAAAGAAACATGAAGGGAGACTTGAAGGGAGGGTAAAGGAGGAAGGATCCAGTTCTCTTATTGTTTAGTTGGTTTGATGGAAAGGAGAATGAAAAGTTGCTGATTTTCCTTTTTTGTGCTGTTTACTTATTTCAGAGACAATAGTTTTTTTACCATTCTATTTTTCAACTTTTAAAATCTACTTAAATTCATCATAATGATAAATCTTAAAATACTTAAACCCTAATAAATAATTAATTATAATCTAAATTTTTTTAAAAAATATTTGGCTCTTGAAATAAAAGATTGAAATGGTAGTTAAGGAAGATGATTTTTTTCCGACGCTATTTAATAAATGAAGAGTTGTTACTATAAAATATGGGAATGGTTCATATCATATATTCATTAATATTCACATATAAAATAATATGATTTGTATATATGAATTAGAAATAAAAAAGAAAGAAGTTGCCAATGCATGGGGAAGGCTCGAATCATATTGGATTTATTGTATACAGTCTTACCCTGCATTATAAGGTCACATGACTTTGACTTTGCTGTTATGCCAAGCTCCCCTTGAATATATGAATTAGAAATTAAAAAAAAAAAAATCAGTATGATTCATTTTGCCTATATACAATCCAATACAAATCTATAATTCTAAAAATAAAAGGGTAAAGTTAAATCTAATTAACTCAAAGTATATCTAACCTATTAAAAAAATAAATTGAGCTCAATATATTCAGAATTAGATTGAGTTCATTATAAAAGAAGAAAGAAATGGGAATTTAATTTTGTATGATAGATAGAAGTGTAAAAGTAGCGGAATCTCGGAGTCTAATCTTGCCAAGTAAGATAAGTTAACCTGACAATAGCTAATATTGACTCAATATTTAATAATGATTTGTGAAAAATAGATCTTGTCATATTAATACACAATGACAATGAAAGTGAAATTTATAGTAATTTCGAAGTCATGTCATTGCTAAGTTGCCTATCATTTGACGACAATTATTTTCTATGTCAAAGGCATTTGACAAGAATGTTCCCTAGTTTATTTTATTTTAATTTTGAGTAGAATAAAATAAATAATAATTTGTACATTGTCAGAGATGAACCCACAAATTTTGTTATAAATTAACGTCAAATTCCTCCATCTTTACTAATAAATTAAATATTATTTTAGTTTATATATTTTTGCATATCAAAATTATTCTTAATAAATCAGAATTATTTTTTAATAGTTTATAGTTTTTCTTAATCTTATGATTCATGGTTTGAAATTTCCCAAAATGATTTATGTGCAAACCAAGAACTGACGTGACTTCTCCTCTTTGCTTTCGCACAACCTTGGATAGAAGCAATTCCAAGTATATGAGGTTTTTATCCCTTTCTCTCCTCTCTGCTCTCTCTTCCTTTCCACTCATAGAGACAACCATTTTTTTCCCATTATAGTCTTTGCATTCAGAAACAACCTCTTGCAAAGCAAGATAAGGTTACATACAATAGACCCTTCCCCAGCACTTTGTATTAATGAGAGCTTCGTGCACGGGGCTTTCCTTTATAGTCTTTGCATCCTATTAGGGACATGAATTTAGTTTCATTGGAGCTACATTATCTTAAGTCAGCATAGTTGCACAGTATATTCACCACAGTAGGATAGGTAATATGAATGTGGGCTTAAAATGCATCATGAATGTATTTAAAATTCACTTACATTTGCAAGATAGCTTGAAGGTTAAAGCACTATCAGTTAGAACACTAGATAAATAGGTAAACTTGTGCAAAAATACTAGAATTATCAAAATGAAGATGCAGACGTCAGATTATTTAACTGGAAAGTGAAAGAAATATTGAGGCAAATGCTTAGATCATGCAGCATGAGGAACAATAATCTCATACAGTGGACCAAACTAATAAAGAAGAATATTATTAAACTGAACCGTGGTCAATATGGGGTGATTGGGATCCCTTTTAAAGTCTTCAACTTAAGTAAACTTAGAAATAAATTAAAAATATTCTAAAAAAGAAATGACTCAATTAATCGTGGAATAAATACCTTTTTCAAAATCTATTTTTTAAAATCCTAATATGTATTATTTGGTAAATGCATGAATGTGGAAAAAATCTGTATTGGCATGATGCCCAAGATATATCACCGAAACACCTCACTTTTCTAAAACCTTATTCTACTTGCCTCTAGTTAGATAAATTGTATACTTCTTTAATATTGACCAACAATACACTTCACTTCTCTAAAACTTTATTGTACTTGCCTGTACGAATATAAATTGCATAGTTCTTTAATATGGCCCTAGGTTATGGTAGTGCAGGGTGTTTTTTTTACTTGCGCAATACTGTTTTACAATGCTCCATTAGCTAAAGGCTTACTTTCTTTTGTTCTTAGGGTCAGATGCTAACTCTTGTAGAGTATGCTCTTCTATTGTACCGGGCATTGTTGCCGACACCTGTTTGGTACCGCTTTTTTTTGAACAAAGAATATGGGAGCATCTTTTCATCTCTGACTACAGGTCTTTATCTTACCTTCAAGTTGACTTCAGTTGTGGAGAAGGTAGCCTTTTTCTTCTTATTCTTTCATCATAATGATTATTGAACTTGCATCATCTCTTTTATCAATACTAGAAGATCTCTCAATTTGCCATTATTTATTTTCCTGCAAGAGAGTCATGAATCTCTGATTTTCAAGCCTGATTCCAGGTTCAATCTTTGATTACTTCATTGAAGGCACTGTCACGTAAAGACGTACATTATGGCTCCTACGCAACAACGGAACAGGTTTAAATCTTTCCTATCTCAAAAAACCCTGAATCAATTAATGACCGTCTTACTGTCTTTGATAAATCAATTGCACTATAATCTTGCCAGTTGCTACTGAAAAATATTTGAACATTTACTTTATATTAGTAACTCATTTAATATCTTTATTTTTATGCCCAACTCGGTGATCAAAAGAAAAAAATGTTGATATTTTTGTAAGTTTTGACCATTTGCATAAAATAGAATAATCTGGAATGAAAACAAACAGGTCCCTTGCCTAATATACTATTTGAATTTCAGATGGTCTAAAATACGGATGTTTATTTTTTCACTTTTACCAATTCTACTGAAATAAATCAATAATATAAAGCGACTCAATAATATAACATTTTTATTCATTCAATCACAATACGACAAGCTTGTAAACAGACTCATCCCTCATTATTTTATTCATTCAATCAATAATATATCATTTTCTTCTTTGGAGATTTTTCTCTCTCATGAGATCGCCTAATGCGAGACTCAATTTCATGAAATTGCCGATTGAAGTCACCTGTCTTGGGATGACATGAAATGTGATCTTCTCACTCTTGCTTCCGGTCCAGTCTAGGACAATTTACCATATGCTTTTGGATCTAGTGCAGGTAATTTCTGCTGGCGATATGTGCGCTATTTGCCAGGAGAAGATGCATGCTCCAATCCTTCTTAGCTGTAAGCATATCTTCTGTGAAGATTGTGTCTCTGAATGGTAAGTTGCGTATTCCTTTCAAATTCAGAATTTCTGTGAGGGAGATGAGTAAACCTAGTTGCTGAACATGCTATCCCTTTCCCAATAATATAAAAAGCACTGAGAAATCTCTTACCTTCTTTTAGTTCAATCATAGCTAAAAGCACTTCTATTTATATGCAGCGTTTTATTAACACAGTATTTTTTTTTCAGGTTTGAGCGAGAAAGAACATGCCCGTTGTGCAGAGCATTGGTGAAACCAGCAGACCTCAGATCATTTGCTGATGGTTCTACAAGCTTACATTTCCAGCTATTCTAATTTAACGCGTCAAATTATGGTTGGAAATTGTCACTATGGTTGCTAGCTCCGCACTTCTATTCGCCTGTGTTGCAGAGGCACAAATTTTTAATGCAGTGGCTGTCGTCTCACTGATATTTACCCTGATTATAGAGCTCCCGACAGCAAATTCCAACAAACGGATTGAAGGAGCTATTTATTCTGATCATATATACATATATGATGTATGCACTTCATTCTCATTCTAACGAGCTATACATGACTTCAAAATTTAATAATGTTCATATCTGTGCTGTTATTGCAAATCCGACACCAAGTGCCTACATCATATGTAGTTTCATTACATTTCTCAGTGGGTCAAGTAGGTTTATATTCTAGTTCAAATTAGTGAGAGGTTTTCTTTCGCCTAAAGTTGGCTATGCAATTGCTACGATTGGGGAGACGTTCAAATGGTGATGTGTTGGAGTGTCTTCGTAGATTCATTGCATTGGCAATACAATATTTAGTACGTGGCAAAAGGTGATTTGGCGATACAATACTTAGGAGTGATGAATTATTATCTGCCTGAAAAGGGTTTATACATCCTTGCAGGTGTTACCCCTCTTCTGTCTCTGCAACTTGGGGGGTTCTTGGCTTAGTTTTACGTATATTTTATGGGGTCCATTACACTCCCCATGTGACCTCTGCCTTCCATTCCCTCACCCTTCTTCTCCACATTTCTCCCCCATCTCGGCTCATTGCATGTTCTTTGTAGATCCCTTTATCCCCTCTGAAGGGGTCCATTTATGTTATCTTCAATGGGACCATCTAGCTAAACTTGCTACTGAAATCTTATGATTTGCTACCGTCGCTTGTAGCTTTAGAATGGAATCGAAGTATCTAAAATCGAATAAATTGAAATTCTTTTTTCAACCAACTGAATGATTCAAATTTTGCTATTAAAATTGAATAAATCAAATCGATATAAAATCAATTTAATTTAATTAATAATCAGATTAATTGATTTAAAAATACATATATAATTTTAAATAAAAAATTAATCAGTTTAATAAAAAATAATATATATATATATATATATATATTAAAATTTTTATTATTTAATATATAAAAAACAGTTTAATCGTTTTTCAAAATTCAAAATTGAACTGATTTAATCAAGTGCAACTAGCTTCATGCTCAGTCAACTTCATGTAGGATCGGAAAAAAAACTAGAGGGGGGATAGCGATCGTCGAAAATTCGATTAAAAATAGATACGCGGCATAAGAATAAGAAGCAATGCTAATGCAACCAAGTTGTTACTTGGTTCGGAGCCTTCAACGACTCCTACTCCAAGGCCCGCACTCATCGAGTGCTTTCGTTAGGCAATCCACTAATAGTTCGAAATGGTTACAAATTGCAAGTACAAGAACTTATAAAACAGTGTTATCGATAACAACAAGAAAAGAATCTTGATCGTCGGTTGTCGGAAGAGCTTCATAGTGTTGTAAGAGCTTTTTCGGAGCATCGAGCAAAAGAGAAAGTCGTTACAGTTGTTGTACTGAAGTTCTGGGTCAAAGGCCTTTAAATAGGTTCATTCTAGGTGTCTGGAACCCCTCCGGGCACCTGAACCACGTGGCTCGGCCAATCGATGCACTCCACGTAAGGGCTCCTTCCAGACGTCCGGACCCCTTTTCTTTAGCCTTTCCACCTGCAAGGAAAGGTTAGTCCCGACAATCAAACAATATATTTTATCCTGCAAAATATAGTTAGCACAACATAATAGATTATTAGTTGTAATTATATCTTGTTTTCTCGAAATCAGAATCTAGTTAAGGTCTCAACTTAGGTTTCTCAAATGAACCTAAGCTAGATTGATGCCTACAGTTCCCTCAATGGGGAACACGTCTTCACTGAATCTCTCCTCCAGTTACTTACCTTTACTTACCACTTGTAGTCACTCAACTTGCCTCTGATCCACTAGATCTTCTCGCCAGTTGTCAGGTCCGCAGATCCAACTGGACTTCGGTCGGTTGTCAGGTCCCGCAGACCCAACCAGACTTCCTGCCAGATATTATGCCCTGCGAATTTATCTGGACTTTGCACCAGCTATCGAGCCCCGCAGATCTAGCTGTATTTCCCACCAGCTATCGGGTCATGCGGATCTAGTTGGATTTTAGTCTGGTGTCAGGTCCTTCAGACTAGTCAACTCCTGCACACTTGGTAGAAACATTAGACAAACAACCGATCTAACTTTAACCTAATTTTCATACATCAAAATCAGACTGTTAGTGCAACCTGTACCAACAATCTCCCCCTTTTAGATGTAATGGTAACATGAGTTAAAGTTAGAAAAAATTGCAATAAAGCATAAAATATTTAAAGTATTTTAAAGTGAATTTAATTTTCTAGTTTAACCTACTATCCTCCCCCTTTGGCATACTTCAAAAAAATAAAGATATAATACATAAAAAAATAAGTAAGAAAATATTAGAGATGAGATCTTCAAGTAAGTTTCAAAGAACTAAGGCAATGTAAGGAATTACTTTAAATAACTTTGTAACAAGATAGAAGTTCAAGTTCATTTGACAGAGGAATAAATCTTTTGAAAATTTTTGCACGTAAGATTTTCGAATATTTTAAAAGTAATGACTTCTCAAAATATGGTAAAGTTCTCTTTCAAAATGATTTTTAAAAATCTAAAGTTTTCTAAGTAAGAGTGTAAGACTTTCAAAAGAGAAATGTCTAAATACTATTTTCAAGGGAAGTTTACAGCAAAACTTCTAAGAAATTATTTTTAAGAGCATTTTTTGAAGTAAATCTTTATAAAAAACTTCTTTAAGTATGAAAAAAATTTCAAAATAACTTTGGCAAAATAATATTAAACAAAATTTTCTAAATAACAATTTCAAATGATTTCAAAAAACTTTTCTAAAAGTAATTTCAGAGTAATTGAAAAGAAAATTTTCTAATAAAGATTTTTAAGGTAAATGATAATAAAGAAATTCTTCAAATTAATTTTTCAAACATTTTAAGAGTAATTTTCACATAGAATAATTTTTTAAAATATTCTAAAATATTTTTCAAAAGAGTTTTCAAAAAATTATTAAAATCATGTTTCAATGCATAATTTAATCAGAGGTTTTTAAGGATAAGTTAAAGCAGTTTTTAAAAATATTTTCTAAGTTATCCATTTTCAAAGTAATTTTATAATTTTTAAAAAGTTTAGTCTCTTTAGATTTTCAAATTTTAAAACTTTGCAATAATTTTAAAAATTATTTTCAAAGAGAAGAAAATTTATTTTGAAACATTTCATATTTTTCAAACAAGATTCAACAAAGTATGCTGTAAGGTTATTTTTAGGCAAATTTTTGAAGAGTTTTTTCAAATCGATGTTTCAAAGAAATTCAATAAATTAATTTTAAAAATATTATCAAAATGTATTTTAGAATAAAGTAAAAATATTTTTCAAAATAATTTTGAAGAAAAATTTTCTAAGAAAGATTTTTAGTATATGTTTGAAAGGAAATTAAAAGTAATTTTACAGAAAAGATTTAAGAAAGATTTTCAAAGTGGGAAAAAAATTCTAAAAATATGATTTGATTTTTCAAAAACTTTCTCAAAGTAAATAATTTTTCATAAGTTGTAAAAAAAATTGTTTTTTTTTTAAATTCCACATCAATGTTTCAACATATTTTCAAAATAATTGAACCCTTTCTCCTCCTAACACTCCTCCTTAAATTGTACTAGGGTTTGGACATATTAAATTGAACACATTTTCAAGGCCCTTGTTCCCCTTAACCTAGCACCTTCTAGTTCTCTTTGTTAGCAACAAGGATATCTATCATAGTGCCTAGAAAATTTAGTATTCGTAATACAAATGTTCATCAAATATATTCTTTGCACCTTATTATGATTGTTCTCTTAAGTTTGATTACTCATTAATCAAAAATAATCTTAGATTTAGGTGTATTAAGTTAAAATTAAGTTTTATGTTAAATGAAATAATTTGTTCTCAATTCAATAATAGTTAATCATTATCAATGATTTATTGATTAACTTTTACTTGACTCAATTATATAATTTAATTATTTTGATTAAAACAACTTACATTTTATATTAACTGATTAAGTTAATTGACTAATAAATGAAAGTATTAGTTTTAATTTTAAGTTTGGATTAGGTTTAACTTAACAAATTTATTGATTAAAGTTAAGTTAGGATTAACTAAGTTGTAGGTTTGAATTAATTCAGAGTTAAATTTGTTAAAGTTAGTAAATAAGTTATGGTTCAATTTGAGTTAATCTTTAATTAATATAAATTATGATTTAATTAAAGAAAAGTTGAGAATTTTGATTAACATTGAAATTAAGGTTGAATAAGTTAAAAAAAGGTTAAGCATTAATTAACTTATAAATTCAAGTTTGATTTAAAGTGCATTAGAGTAAAGTTAATGTTTTAATTTGATTAAATTAAGGTACTAATCAAGTTAAGTTAAATCTTAAATAAGGTTAGACTAAACAATTAAATTTTAATTATTTACTTATTAATTTCTTAATTGAGTTTAAAGTTTAAGTTAATTGAATTTTGATCATTTGTTAATAAAGATTTAGATTTTAAGTTAAGTATTTTTTTAAAGGATTTTTTTTTAAATTAAAGGATTGTTTTTTTAAAGGGGTTTTAAAAGAATTTTTAAAATAATTTTTTAAAAGAATTTTAAAAGAATTTTCAAAATATTTTTTTTAAGGATTTTAAAAAAAAATTAAAAGATTTTTTTAAAAAAATAAAATAAAATTTTAAAAGATTTTTTAAAAAAAAATAAAATAATTTTTTTAAAGGATTTTTTTAAAGAATTTTTTTTTAAAAAATGAAAGATTTTTACAATAATATTTGATCCTGGCCAAACGTTGAGTCGATGGACGATGGGGACGTGGCGCTCTCCACTGTCTTCGGCTGACGATGTGGATCTCCGGCGAACCTGCAAAGAAGCCGAGCCGGGAAGGAGTTCCCGGTGACAACCCTCCGACGCTCAAGTCAGACAACAGCGAGATGAAGTGGAAGCAGAGTAATGAGAACTGTAGCTACAGTAAGGGTGATTTCATACCTCCGTCGAAGTCTGGGGGTCCTTATATAGGATCCCTAGGAGGCGCGTGTACGCTCCTCGAGGCGTGCACGCTTCCCAAAACATACCTCAAAATGACTGTGTCAGAAAAGCATGTTTGACACCATACCACAACCGTCCAAGCATATCTCTGACGTGACAGTGGAAGCTTCCACCGTACGATTCTTTGTCCAGTCCGGCCGCCGACCATGCTGTTTGTCAGCAGCACATGTCTCAAGAAGGATATCTTTAGCTGTCCCCTTTGTCTTCTTCTACACCTTTTGTCTGTTACTGTTCCGAGCAAAGGAACCGCTCGACCCTACTGGCGTCCGGGAGGGGACACATATCGGACCGAGCGGGTAGGCCGCTCGGCCATATACTCAGGCGAAAGTGGCCTTCGTTGTTCCACTGCCCATCCGATCGACTTGTCCGCTTGGCGCATCAACTCTCTCGAGTGGACCCCTGAGCATCAGAAACCCGACTTACGGTCGAGTTGTCACCGCGCCAACCGGGCGCTGACGTGGCTGATCGGCCAGGTGGCCTCCCGATTGGCCAACCCTTCACGTTGACCGTTTTGACTGCGACCTCCACGTGTCACTATCCCCCTTCCGTAAGGGAACCCTTTTACTATCGGATCAATATTTTTTAAAAAGATTTTTTTTAATAATTTAT
>JBBMJZ010239724.1:0-19016 GCA_037833815.1 Zingiber zerumbet
GTTAATATGGTTAATTCTATTTAATCGACCTTTTGCTCAATTTTTAATCAATTATTCCTTTCGATTGGTTTACTACGATAGTTAATTGGGATGGTATGGAATGAACAAACCAAGTACAGAAGTGACTAACTCAATTCTACATAAGTATTTTATTAGTTAATTCTACATAAGTATTTTATTAGCAACTAGAGTAAATTACACGTTGCTTTGCAGCCAACATTTTAGGATTGTTTTACCGTTAGAGAAAATCAATCTGACCAAGTGAAGGATGATAATTGAGGAAGAAAAGTAAGGATGAGATATCCTTTTAATATTAACGTAATAAGAACTTGTCTTTTTTGTCAATTTAAAAAACGTTTTTTTATAAAAAATAATAAGCAATAAATGGACAGAACAGAAGAAGATAAAAAATAATAAGCAATAAATGAACAGATCAGAAGAAAAAAAAAAGAAATCATGAAAAATTTAGCAATCTTTTAAGAAATTCTGGTAACATTCAGATTTTTAGATATTTTTATAATGGTAAAATATTATCCGACGTTCATGACTTTACTCTTGAGCTCTCACTAAAAGGCTTCATTGCTAATAGAGATATTTTTTTTCTTATAAAACCATGATCTTTCCCATGTGTTTTAAATACGTGACTATGTTTGTAACTTTGCAACTCTAACAATCTCCCTTAAACAAAGGACCACAATGACCCTCTCAAGCTGACCTGCTCAGGATTTCCCCTCGAGCATCGGACCACTAACCTGCTCAGGGTCTCCCTTACTTTGTTCAAGGTTTCACCCACATGGTTCGATCTTGAATTATGATTCTATCTCATGCTTCTTCTGACGGTTAGTCCGGTGAAAAGCGACCTAACTTTGATA
Organism: Zingiber zerumbet; assembly: GCA_037833815.1. Classification (NCBI taxonomy): domain Eukaryota; kingdom Viridiplantae; phylum Streptophyta; class Magnoliopsida; order Zingiberales; family Zingiberaceae; genus Zingiber; species Zingiber zerumbet. The sequence goes on from JBBMJZ010239724.1 coordinate 873, forward strand.
CTACTTATAAGATCAAAAAGCTTTCAGATATCTCCATAATGATATGATATTGTCCACTTTGGGTCTGGACTCTCATGACTTTACTTTTGGGCTCTCCCCAAAAGGTCTCATTGTCAAAATAAAGATATCTTTTTTCCTTATGAAGTCATGATCTTTACTATATATTTTCAATATAAGATTATATTTACACCATTGTAAATCCAATAATTCTTTTAAAGGTACTGAGACGTAGATAAGATTTAAAAGTTTTAGTCCTTTAAAATCCATGTCAAATTTAAGATAACTAAGTGTTAGAATATCCGTTCGTTAAAATACCATTTAGAAAATTTAGGGTAACGCAGAAGTAAAAATTCTCAAAACAAAAAGAAAAAAAAATAGAACTTGATGTTAAAACAGTTATTTACTTCATTAAACCGCCAGTCCTTATTCCGTACTCGATCTGTTCCGTCGGATATCAAGCCCTCGATCATGCTCCTTGGACCACCCGCCGCCGGTCTCGTCGTCTCCAGCCACCTCGCCATCCGCCGTAGAAGCGACGGAACCCTCCTGCCCTCGCTCTTTGCTTCCCCCCATCCCCCTCATGCCGCCTTCGACCTCCAATTTCAGACCTCGTGCCGCCCCAGTGGCACCAAGAAGCTGCTCCTCTCCAGGCGCCCCCTTCCTCCAGTTAAATCTTCTTCTGGAGATGGCGCCTCCGGAAAATTTCTGCAGCTGGATGCTTTGCACTTCGTGGAGTTCCTCACCTCCGAGAGGGTAAAGGTAGTCTCCATGCTCGGCTTGGCCCTTGCCCTCTGCAATGCTGACCGCGCGGTCATGTCCGTTGCCATCGTTCCGCTCTCCAGGGCCCACGGCTGGACCCAGTCCTTCGCCGGCATCGTTCAGGTGTTGCTATTGTGCTCTGATTTTCTGTTGTTGATTAAGGTTGGAAGATTAGATTCTTTTGACAGTGCGTTCGGGTATCGTTTGCCTGTTCTCTAATTTACCCTCTCATCACCACCACTATGCGCCCACAAAAATTTTCTACCAGAGCTTTTTTTTTAATGTCCTCACGCCATGTCGGACTTCTCTGATAGTTAGGTTATCATGACAGTCCTGAAGGCATTTTCTGAAAACAGAGACAATTTTTTCGGGCAGGATAGGTTCACAGAAATCATAGTGAGTCGCAGACTTATTCTGTTTGCCTTCAAAAGCCATTCTTTAATGTCGATGTCTTTACTGCGAATTTCTGCTTATTTGAGCAAACGCAGAATCTAACTAAAACACCTTCCCATTTGGCACTTTGCATAGTAGGAGCAACCTGATGAGAAGACATATCATTAAAAAATTTATGCCACCTATGACCTGGCTTATTCCATCTCACAAGAATAAAGGCACCTCCCTACATCCTTTAGATTGATAGTTCTCACACACTAGCATGATTGATGCTCATGAGTCAAGCAGCTTGGTACCTCACTAGGATGCAAGGCCAATGACCGGGATCTACAGCCACACCAAAGATCGATGACGAAACTTCCTCTCGTGATGTAGTTGGACCTGCACAAATCAACATGTGCTAGAGGCACCAGGAGTTATCTCGGCATCGCTGCTTAAGTTATCACGAGTGCCATGAAAAAAATTGAACTAGTAAAAATGTAGAAGGAAAATAAAAGTAGAAAAGAATGCTCTTGAACCCTAATAGGTTATTGGATGCATTCACAAGTATTAAAATCAACCACGTATTAAATAGATACATTCACAAGTATTAAAATCAAGCGCGTATTAAATAGTTTAAACATAGTTTGTCAATTCGGTCCGAAAGTCCTGAGTGCTGCGACACTCCTCTTGGCGCTTCTCCTGTCGCAGAGCTTCGAGAGTTGATTTAAGTAGAGAGTAGAGATGAATAGTAGAAATTGATGTCTTGAACGTAGCACCTTTATCTCCTTTTATAGAGTTGGATCCGACCTTTGTTATCCGGTCGACTGAAGACTTGGTCAAACTCTTTCCCTGACACTCTGATCTTAGTGTTGCAACACTCCTTGTGCTTCCCCGATCGCAGAGCTTCGAGAATAGAGATGAGTTGTAGAAATTGATGTCTTGAACGTAGAACCTTCGTCTCCTTATATAGAGTTGGATATGACCTTTATCAGTGAAACCTTATCCGGTTGACTGAAGACTTGGTCAAACTTTATCCAGAGACCAAGCCTCGCGATCTCGTCTCTATCAAGTCTATCGGTCACCTCTTATCGGTTAACTGAACTTTTCGGTCACCCGATTCACGAGATCCAGGACCCAAACCCAACTCGGGTTCATTCCATCCACCGGACCAGCTATCCGATCGACCAAACTTGTTCGGGTCTGGTTCGACCCTGTTCAAGTTCGGTTCACTTCGGACTTGGTCCAGCTTGATTCGGTTGCGTTTGTCTACTTTCCATTTTGCTTCTGTCTTTGGTTCTTGCAAAAAAAATCTTAAAAATATGAACAACACACAAGCCTAATTTTGAAAGTTTACTTGACTTACTAGACCACACAAGCCTAATCTTGTAAGTCTACTTGATCTACTAGGTTTATCTCTTGCTCAGAGTGCACTTTTCCGAGACTTTTATGTAGAGTTCACTCCCCTAGGATTTTTTCATTGTCAAACATTCGATCACCTTGATTTGCTTGGACTTTCCACTTGCCAGATATCCGGTCATTCTTGACTTGACTGGACTTTCATTTGCTAAGCATCCAGGGTCATCTTGACCTGCTTGGATTTTTACTAGTCATCCACTAGACTTTCCCTTTGCTAGTCATCCACCTGTCTAGACTCGTCATTGTTAGTCATTCGGTCAAACTTGACTTAACTAGACTTCTCACTTAGTTCACTTTCAAACATCTGGTCCTGTTTGGATCAACCCTTTGTCAAACTTGACAAGATACATGTATATTGTCAACCATCGAAACCTTGGAGGCTGATTGCACCAACAAAAATCTTAAACAAAGAGACCTTTAATTGCTTCCGCTTCCATCAAGTTGACAACCTCAGACAATACAAGCCATCGACAGTCTCAGGTAGCACAAGCCATCGATAGTCTTGCCCTTGTTGTCCTTCTTGGAGCAACCCTTTTGGTCCGTGTGGTTTGTTAGGTGGTTGTCGAGCGCTTGCTACAAGGGGAAGATGAGCCTCCTTGGCTTGCTCTGCGTCCGTGATAGGAGGAGAAAGGAGAGTTGTTTTTTGCTTTGACCCGAGGTGGAGCAATGGTGTTGTCGTGTCTGGCCACGTTGGGGAGGTGGCTCCTCATGCAGCCGTGCAACCCTCCAAAAGAGTTGGAAGATTTGTAGAAGACGTAACAATGTAGGGCCAACGATAGAAACAGGGGCACCTTGGTCTCTTTGCCGGCATCGGGGGAGGTGAAGGGGGGAACATCCTTGTCGGCCATGTGGGTGAGCTTGAGGCATTTGCAGTTTGGCTGAAGCTCTTGGTCGCTGTTAAGGCACTTGTTGACAGCCATGGCGACGGAGAGGTGGAAGTGGTAGGCCAAGGTCTTGGAGTGTAGCAGTATACAGGACATGGGCCTTGAGCTGTTGCGTGGGGGAGGAGAGGTGCTACGTGCTGGACTGTTTGAATGACAATTATGCCAAATTGCTAACGGCATTTTTTTTTTTGTAGTGTGTATTGACTTCGTCGTTGTTGCTGCTACCCCCGTTGTAGTATTTGGTTTGGAATGCTAAAGTCCTAGCTTCCTCCTTTATGCCCTAAGGAAAAGCATTGATCCCTAAGGTTCACATCAGGGAAAGAAAGAAAGTGGCAGCGACGACGACCTGCAATTGTGGGCTTTTACCCCTCTAAAGTTTCTCAACGTCTTCGCTTGTTTTCCCATAGATGATGCCAAAATAATGTGACAAAAATTTATAGTCGCACTGAAGATCAATGATGAAGCTTCCTTTCGTGATGTAGACTGATCCAAGCTTTTAAAAGTCTTTGTAGGTTATATGCTGCTGAGCCATTGCATAATGCCAATTAGTAGGAGAACACATATGGGATTCATATTTTCTTTTTTAAAGAGAAAGCTAATATCACTATATTGGAAATAGTATATAACATAATGTATCAAAAAATATGAGTTTGCTTCTACTTTATAAACCTGAGCAATCAATATAAACAAAATTTACTTCTATTTAAAATAAAATTAATAATCCTAATTAATATATGATTTCATATAAATATTTTGCATATGAATTTAAGCAGTACATATAACATAAAACATATAACAACCTATGTTAACCAACCAATGCAATCAAAACAGAAGAAAATTTGCATGTCAATCAAATGAATAATTACAATAAGTTGTCAAGTTACTGAATATAACTGACTGGGTATTAACTTGGACATGAGTTGAAATATAACAAGTTTAGGATTGGTTTAATATGTATTATGCAACCATAAACAGATGTCATGTAATTTGCTAATGCATAAGGCTATGTGATTAAATAAGTGACTTATATATGCAAAGTTTTCTAAAGAATGAACTAACCTGGACTTTTCCAACCTAACTTGGTGTTAGCCAACTTGACCAAATTTATTGCCTTGCTGATTTGGTTTTCTTGTTTTATTCCTATGTTCTTTCAAGTGGACCAGGTGCATGGCAACTAAATTGGTGCTTTCCCGATTGGACATGGTGCCTGGCCTGACTTAGTCTCAGTTATGTTTAAAACCTAATATTTAAGGAGGGGCAAATCATCTCTGTGTGATTGGATGCATGTTTACTAGGACATGATAAAGATCTCACTTTGTAGCTGCAAATGTAAGAAATCTTATCAAACCATATGAAAATGTCAATCTCTTTTCTTCCCATCTTCTAAATTTTTAGGTTCTTCAAATTTTGTGTTTATATCTACTCACAATGAGTAAGATACTATTCAATTGTACTGAATAATATCACAGCTCTATCATTTCTATGGGAGTTGTTGGTCATTGTTTCAAAGGTGATTTTGGCTTTTGAAAGATGTAGGTTTGACATTCGCTGCAACTTTATTTTCAACACCATGAAAAAGAAGACCATGAAGTATTTGATGAAAATCTACCCGAGATATATTGCAAAATCATCTACATCATGTATGCTATTGTGTTAATTATTTAACCTTGAGATACTAAAAGATGCATCTATTGCAGAGCGCATCAATGAAATCTATAAATTCTCAAATCAATTGTGTTCAAGAGACATCACTTTTGATGTTGAAATTTAAATGTTAATCATGTTATATCGAGGCCACAATTGTAATTAGTATAATTGTGCAAGTAGTTTCAATGAATCTACTAAATGAAAGTATATTTTATCAGATATATCAGGTAAATATTTTTTAAAAAACATTTTTATAGTAATCTACTAAGATTTTATTTTTTTAAAAAATTATTTTAGGGGCAAAACATGTATGAAGTTTTATGCTAAAATTTTATGAAAACTTTCATAGGTTGGTATAGATATTGTATCCATTCAAGCATGTGTTGGTGTAAATAGGCACGAAGCTTGTTTTAGGTGTCAAGCTTGTTTTGACACAATTTTATATGTGCTTACCTTGGACATGGAATTGACATCGGCAAAATGGGCTTATTTTAGGTGTTTTAAAGGTGCCATTTGATTTAGGGTTGGTGGTGTTCTAGGTGCCACTCCAAACTCACCCTTGATCGAAGAATGAAGAAGCTAGCCCAAGTAGACTTGAAAATCTCTTGCCCTGTGTATCCTTCCCGTTGGGGGTCATAGAAAGATGCGAACGGCCTACTCATCCAAGCTAGCTAAAACTCATCTGCAATCCCTCACTACTCCTTCTCTTACCTACTTTGACTCATATCTTCGGTATACTTCAATACTACACAGGAAAGAGCTTGGCCAGTCACGAGATTATGGTTAGGTCACCTAGACCTTGCAGGGGAAATGTTGGATATTTGAGATGTTGGATTATCTAATTCAAGACGTTGAATTGTTTGATTTGGGACAGGAGGAAGGAAAGATGATTTCATCCAATTTGAGACGGACATAAAAAGGATTAAAAATGTATCCGTGGAAGCACTTTAATTTTACACCAAGTGAGGGAAAATGTCTCATTTCTTGTGCGACCCATCCTTTTCTTCATCTGTCCTTTGGGGTAGCCAGAACATTACTTACCATATATCAGGATAAGATGAAGGTGAGTTATGGTTGGCTTGGTTTGGCCATATCACTTGGACCGATTTCATTGGGATGTGAGTTTAATGTTAAGTTCTTATCTTTATCTTGTGTGTGTTTTTCTATGTCCAATAAATCTTTTTAGGCATATACTCATCTCCAATGCATTGTCCTTCAAGACTCTATTACCTACACTTAAACACAACTGTGATGCAACTATGAACATAGAAATTATTAGTACATCACGATCAATCACAACTAAGATAGAGCGCATAGATGTATACTTTTTCTACCACTCTAATATGTTTAAGTCTTTATTATTTTGTTTTCAGTCTTCTTAATTTTCTGAACTTTTAAAATAACTTATGAGAAACTAAGCTTGTTGCCTCATGGAGTTTAATGTTTTAGACTCCATTTGGTTGACTTGAACGAACACTAGCACAATTAAAACTCTATGAAATATAAACATTATACCTCAATTTTAATGAGAAGATAATACTGAAGGTTGTAATGTTGGTCGAGGATCATATTTGCAGAAAATTAAATATGTTTTGTTTAATCTTTTTTAAAATGTGCATAGGTTTATTGGAAGTTTCTTAATTTTTAATTTTCATAATATTCACTTTTAATATTACAATATCTTTAATAATCCTAGGATCTTAAAACATGGCTATACAAATAATATCTGGATATTAGAATAATATTTTTTAAAATTTTCTTTTATAACTTTAATAATCTTGTGAAATTGATTATAATATCTATAACTTTTAAACAAATAACTTATCATCCATGATGAATGATGCATTTGGTATGAGGTTGGATTATATGCCGACCAAATATCTTTTCTACAAGAAAAAAAATTCTAAAGTGGATACGTGCAATTTCATATAATCATTCATTATTGTCTAATTGGTTAGCACTAAACCTGTTGGCTTTAAATATTGTCAATTGGTCAAGATGTATCAGACGCAATGAATGTGGAAAAAAAAATCTACATGCTACAATAAATCTCTCTTTTAAACTAACTACTATAGAATCCTTATTTAGTGTATTATCAAATATAATCATTTTTTTTATTTATGTCATACAAGTGAACAGCATGAGTAAAATGTGTAGAAATAATATGACAAGTATGAAAAGTCAAAATTTTTACTACTAATTATTCATTTTTGGATATATACTATTGTAGTCTATTCATTGTGTAGTGCAACATATGTATAACTGTGTTATGACTATTATAAATATTAGAAACTAGTGTTGTTCTATATTTATGAGATGTAACAATATTAATTGAATTTTGTTGTGCCTTTGGAATATTTTTATTGTGTCAGAATGTATTGTGTTGTTAGATACATTCCTAAAATGAGATTGGATATATGCTCTCATAAATATTCGGAGACACCATTTAAGACAGTGACTCAGATTTTATAATAAATTTTTAAGGGCCTTTTCTTGCTTCCTTATTTTAAAAAATAAAGTTAGTTTGCCACTGTTAATGGATAGTGTTGCTTGTGCAACAGTTATCTTAATGTCGTGAGACATATGTGGTTGAGTTTTAAGGTGACTAGTTCTGTTGGAAGATTTGCAAGTAAGAATTTTTTTTGCAATTCTTGCTTTGAACCCTTTATGATGGTAATCTTTCACTGGACTCTTTCTATTGGTGCAATCATGCTGCAAGTGGTTTGACCAACTTGTTTTAATGGGTTTGATATTAGGTTCAAGTTAGATTTATCTTATTTTTCTAATATGTGCATCAAGTGCACGAAAGCTTAACATAATGACATATGAACTAAGAGCTTGGTTGGCTGCACATGCATGCTGGAAATCTAGTGACTGTGAAGTTGAATTGAAAGAATGTTGGACTAAGAGGTTGAGGTCAATTAGGAGCTTGATGGAGAAGGAAAGGTTGTGACTGAAAGGGTGAGATAGATTCTTGTACTAAGAGGTAGAGGTTGACTAAGAGTTGGCCAGGTTGCTCATGGAGCATGAAAGTCTGTGACTCAACGGGCAAAGCGAAGGTGATGTAGTGAAAGCTTACAAGACGGTGCATTTGAGGGATTGAAGGTATGATGTAATGAACTTGAGTGTGGGAAACATCAATAGATATAAAAAGCTAAAGATACGTGTGTTGTGAGAGATTACAAGGGAATATTATTTTGGATTGTATCTCTAAGTAGGGTCTACCTAGTGGTTTGTATGATGAAGGAATAAGTTTTAAGTTATAGTCAATGTTTCAATTTTATCTTGAATTAAGTTGGGATGTTTGAGTAGACTTAGTCAACTGTTGTGTTGTGATGACTAATCCAGCTCCTGTTTACTAGAGGAAGCCATTGAGTTGACTAGGTCCATTGGGTTGGGTCATAGGCACCCCCACCCCTTTTACGCTGCTAAGTTTGTACTATACCCTGTTTGGGCTTATGTTTTGCTAGGGATGACCATGTCCAAGAATGTGTTAAGAATGTGTTCTGAATGACACATGGGCAAGGAACTCACCTACATGCTAGGCTTGTCCTAGCACAACCTATTTAGGTCAAGAATAATCTAAACATTTAAGAGTAAATAATTGGAGTTAACAATAACTAAGGGTAATTAAGGTATAATGGTTAATTTCTAAGACTAGATTTAATATTTTTGAGGTGGATTAATAGTGATCAGAAGCTAATTATAACTTAAGTGGAGGTTTGACTCAAATTTGGGATGGTTTGACCTTTTTAATGATGAACCATTGATGGTAATTAGGGCCTAATTGTAGTAAATTTGGTTTTAATGAGTTGATCAAGTAGGCCTTGTGGTTAGAAGTTAGTGAATTCAAATTGGGCTCGATTTGGATTAATTTTGCGCAATTTAGGGCTTCACCAAAATTATATTGGATGGAAATTGGTTCAGTCGGGTTATACTAAATTTCATAGAGTTTGGTAGAAGCCATATCACCATGGGAACAACCACCATGAATGGCAGTGCCTCTCTCTCCTCTTCTGACATTCTCTCTCTTTCCTGATCTCTTCATGCCCTCCTTTCCCTTCATGCAGTGGTTCTTCCAGATTGCTACCATGAGTGAAATCCTGCTGGCGCATGGCTTCCTATCTTGGCATCGGGTTAATGAAAACAAACTCCTTCCTCTTGAGTTCTTTCATCTTGAGCCTAGATCTAGAACAGATCCACTCGGACAACCTTTGATTCATTTTCTGAGTTCCTGTGATTGGGGAAATGCCTTTGCCAATCTCTTTATGAGTTTGATTTCTTGTTTCTTACAGATTTGGTACCTATTTTCTTCCTAAATTTGTTTATAGATGTAGCTATTGCTGTAGTCTTTTTAGCCTAATTTGATTTTTTTGGTTCTGACCATTTCTAACTTAATTTGGTCAAGGATCATTTCCTGATGATTGCTCCTATTGCTGGAGACTGGCATTTATCTTTTTTTTTTTAGCAGTGATTCTCTTCTTTCTCAAATTCAAATCTATTTTGGGCGTGGAAATTTTGGCTGCTTTCTTCAATCCAAGATTAAGAGTGGGTAAGAGTTCTATCTTGTTCAAAATTCTGTTTTTGGGTGGAATTGATGCCATGGTCGGGGTATCTTCATTGGATTGAATCCTTTGCTCATGGGTGTTGATGCATCTTAGATCTTTTGATCCTACATGCTTCTCTTGTTGTATGTTGGTGTTCACTTGGTTAATTTTGATGTTCAGGAGCTGTTGGTTAATGTTGGGTGTTGATAAGTGGTTTTTTCTTCTCTCATTGTTGTTTGCCAAAATGATAATGTTTCTTGTTTAAATTAAGTTTGTGACAGTTGGGTTAAAGTGTTTTCCACCTTGCAAATAACCCTGTTTAAAGGCTATTTTATTGCTAATTTGTGGAATTGGTTGACTGAGATAGTGCTAGTAGTGCATGTCGTTGTTGGGATTGGTTATCTACTTATCTTGAGTTGGTAGGATAGTTAAGTAGTTTAATAATTTATTTTTGGTCTTGAGCATGTTTACGCTATTCTTGGTATATGGTGTTACTTTTTGTAGTCTTCTAAATAGTATTTTGTTTAATGTAGTGATAAATATGGATAGAGCATGTTGATTATCCTTTTAGGTTTTATCTCTTAGTCACATTTTTGAGATGCTTAAATCTATTCCTATACTTGCTTATTCTTGAACTCAGTTATATGATTCCTCGTACATGAATTAAATTGTGAAAAGATCCATAATTGTCTTAAAACGTTTAAACAACACTAAACTAGTTTGAAATGCTTAAACAACACTAAACTAGCCAAATAGGTTTTAAAAGAACAAAACTATTGGAGGGTTAATTAAATGATATTCTTTCCTTGCTATATTATCATGCGGGTGATTTTATGGGGATTAACATGGGATTATTTTCAAAATATTGATACATCTAGATTCATATATAAAGTGCTTTATCCTCCATATATCCACTATATGTTGATGTCTTTGTTGATTGTATATTTATGCAATGAACACTATGCGGAAATTATTGACTTAGGTTAGTCTTTCAAAATAACCATTACTTAAGAATGACATGGCTAAACAATAAGTGAACCTAAAGTGCAATAATCATTGCGTGAAGACTCAAAGTGAAATAACAACTATTGTTAATAGTTAAAATAAATGTTAAAAGTGAAATTTCTAACTCTAGTCTTTTAATGGCATGGTTAAATAATAAGTAAACCTAAAGTGCAATGTGTGAAGGCTGAAAGTGAAATAACAACTATTATAAATAGTGAAAATAAATGTTAAAATGTAAAATCTCTGAGTCTTGCCTTTTATTAAGAGTGCTTGACCGTGTTGCTCACGGTCAATATTTATATTGCTCCATTTATTATTGGTGAGGAATTTAACCTTTGTATGAGATTACACTGAGTCAAGATGTAACTCTAGTGATTCACTTCTTAGTATATTTATTTTTGATAAATAAATGATGACAATTAAAAGTGAATTTTCTTATAACAAATAAATGGTGATAATTAAATATGTATTTACTTGTGATAAATAAATGGTGACAATTAAAAGTAAATTTTGATGTGATAAATAAACGATGATAATTAAAGGTGGATAATTATAAGTGTGATCATTAGCAAGTGACTATAGTAAGTATAAATCAAAGGTCAAAATGTCAAGCAAGTTGTACTGGTGTTTCGGTCAACAATATTGACATTCCAATGTATGGTATTGGTGGCTAATTGGCAGTTGAAGGAGGAAGGAGATAAAGAGGAAAAGTAGTATACTTAAGTTCAAACTTTGATTTCCATCCATTCTACATTATCTTGTATAGAGACAAATTAAAAAGATAACAATATTATGTCTATTTATCTAGCATGCCAAGGAGTGTTGAGTACTGGTATGAAATGATACTCATTGAGATGACTGATACAACAACACCAGAAACGTATGTGCCGAATAATGTTGGGTTTCAATAATTTATCAAAATGGTTTTGGCTCAACACGATACAAGATTTCAAATCGTATTATAAATACTGTTATTATCCTAAAGAATCTACTGCACATAATGAAGTACTAAAAATGAAAGTTGAATAGTATATTTCTTTGAGTTTTTAATTGTTGTTATTTTTTTGAGTTCTTAATTTAGGATAATAATTTCATTCACATCTCTAGTGTGTACCCACGTTGCAATTTGTACTCACTTTTTAGAGATTATTGACCTCCAGATGTTGGTCTTAATTGTGTCACCATTTTAGTTAGATTTGTGTCCCACTTTGCTCTAAGATTATTATAGACTGTGTGCGACAACTTGCTTCTAGACGGACCTAGCTCGGGCATGGTATAGACATCTTAAGTACTATGGATTATGTCATGCCAAGCTAGTCATGCAGTGCAGCTTGCTTGATACCTCTAGGTTCAACATGAAGGCTTTTTTGTTTTTAGTAATGATGACCTAGTTTGTTAGTTGAATAAGAGATGTTATTGGTTAAAATAAAACTTTAGGTAGAGGTAGGAGTAAAGCATGATTTCTATTGTATGTCAAGTTAAATATTGCTCTTGTATTAAGAGTTCTGCTAACTTTGGCTATATATTACTTGGATGATGTTAATTGCAAGAAGTGATATCCAAGTAATCAATAGGTTGGTTGAAAATCAATTATCAGTTGGATTTGCAATGCAAGACTTTTTGTTAGTAATTAAAATTCTTAGTTTAATTTTTGTGACATAGATGGCAATTTTAGCACAATAGATATTGAAAGGGTTTTTATCACACATGAATCAAAGTCAATTTCAACCTCTTAGCAATCATGTCTATATAGAACGAATGCACTACTACATGACGGGGAAGTTTGATGGACCTTTTGTTGCGTGAGACATAAGGTATATCACTTTGTTTGAACATAAATCAAATGATACTATATGGCTTTTTAATGCAAACTTGGGCAGAGATATTGGTTCTATGAGTACCGTTGTCTACATTTGTACATTGGGTGGTACTATTATCAACTAGGTGTCTTGGTTATTAGCATAGTTGGTCTTTACCACATAAGTTTTTGTTAATTTAAAAAAAATGATTTGGCTGAAGAACCTTCAAGAGAGTCCTACAAAAAGTAGGGCATAGTGCCCAAAACACAATTAAGGTGTTGCACACCTTACAAGAAAAACATTCTCCATACAAATGCAATGCATTATTAGCTGAAATATCATGTCATTCCTACATCATTTGACGATAAGATTTTCTAGAAAATACAAGAATCATAATTTCCAGCATACATGTTAGCCAAGGTAGTAATTGCAGAAATTGAGCCTTTGCAGGACCTCATTGTTTTCCATTATGTCCAAGGCTACAGAAAGGGCGAAGCTTGTGAACTGAATTGGAGGGAGATGATTCTTTTTAGTAAATCTATCATCCAGTGGGCGATTGTAAAAGTGGAGTTTGATTGATGCATAACATAAAGATTCACAATTTAGCTTGACAATGAGCTCACCAATGGTGGGAGTGACATGGTGCAAGGGAAAAGCTCGAGTTGTAACAATTTCAATTTGGCCTTTGAGCATGTCTATCTTTTCCTCTTTTTTTTTGTACTAGTGCTTTGGTGGGAGTTTCGTGTACCGGATTGTCCTTGTTTTTCCTCTTCACTTTTTTGTATTTTTTATGTCACACTGCATCTATGAGGGTTTTCATTCCCCGCAATCTAGACAAGCCCTTTAAAAAACTAGACTAGGGGTTACTTGATTGTCTCTTCATTTACTTTCTTTGTAATCCTGTCTAATACAGAGATTACCTACACTGTGAATGGATACCCACACTAACACTTTTGAGTGAACACCCATTATTCCTGTTAATTATATATAAAATTATATGAAAATAATTGTGCATAACACTGAGATCCACACCCATGTCGGATACGTACATGAGGTGAAGTAACATAGAATAAGCATATTTTTAACCTAACTGGATTAACAAAGAGTGCTCTTACGGCAGAAAAATATTATCCTTCCCATTGTTTTCTTTGCTGAGGCATTCATTGGTTCCATAAAGGGAATTCTTATTATACATAAAACATCTACACAATTAGGGGAATTTTACATATTGGACCACTCTTACTTTATTTTCTTGTGTAATCTTGTGTGTCAATGAACAAGTTGAGGATTATTTTAAAAAATCAATGGTTCACAGCAATGTGTCGTAGGAAATATGCATTTGATGTTAGCGTTAACTAAAATTCACTTTATGTGCGCCAAAATGAAAATGATTGCCTAGGCTCACCATCATATTTTGCTCTTAAATTCTTGTACTTTACTAGCTGTAATCACAAAAAATGTCCTCTAATAGTTGTGTTAGTATCATCCTTTTCTCTAAATTTTTATCAGCTTCCATTGTAGTCATCTTTCCTGTGGGGGTATCTCTTGTCACCTATAGCTGGAGGAGCTCTTGTAGACTATTATGGTGGCAAACTAGTAATGGCATGGGGTGTGGCTCTATGGTCTTTGGCTACTCTTCTTACACCGTGGGCTGCAGAGACTTCTTTATGGTCACTGCTTACCATGAGAACTCTTCTAGGAATTGCTGAAGGAGTGGCATTGCCAAGCATGAATAACATGCTTTCAAGGTATTGTTGTAGGAAAATTGTGCGAATAATATCTTTTCAATGAATATTTGTGCTATGAGTCACCTCCTTAATTCTCTTAATTGCTTGCACTTATTGTGGAAATGCAAAAATGTTTTAACCAGCCTTTATCTTATAGGTGGTTCCCACAATCTGAACGATCTAGGGCAGTGGGAATTGCGATGGCTGGTTTTCAACTTGGCAATGCAATTGGACTGTTGGTTTCCCCTGTCATTATGTCACAAACTGGTACTTTTGGACCTTTTATAATATTTGGGCTATTTGGATTTCTCTGGGTGTTGATGTGGGTATCTGCAACATCAAGTACGCCTGAGAAACATTCCCAAATATCCAAAATGGAGCTAGACTACATTAAAAATGGCAAGAAAGAACCAATTTCAGGAACTAAAGAATTCACAAAGGCAAGAATTATCCCTCCTTTCAGAAAACTATTATCAAAGTCTCCTACATGGGCTTTGATCTCTGCAAATGCCATGCATAGCTGGGTAAGAAATATGACATTCATAAATTGATAAGGTACCATTTTTTTTGTTTGCTAACAGCTAGATCCTTGTGATTGTTTTTGCAGGGGTATTTTGTTATACTTTCATGGATGCCAATTTACTTCAACACGGTAAATACTTTTAGCATTTGTACATGCTTCTGGTTTGTAAATTTTTGAATAAACTAATTGACAACAGGTATATCATGTTGATCTACGACAAGCTGCATGGTTCAGTGCACTTCCATGGGTAATGATGGCTATTTTAGGCTATTTTGCTGGGGCTTTGTCAGATTTGCTGATTCAGAATGGTTTTAGCATTACCTTTACCAGAAAAATTATGCAGGTGTGTATGACCACATTCCTAGTAAAAATAGGATCTTGTTAAATGATGCATTTATGTTGTTGTAAACATTATTATTATTATTTTTTAAAATACTCTGTGGAAATGAAGCATTTCACCTTCAATTCTTGATGTTTCTAAAGTAGTAACTAAGCCAATTTTGTTCATGTTTCCAATGTAAACCACCTACTCAACTTTGTACTCTAGTTCTAATAGAGAAACCTTTAACTTGGTGCCTTCACTTACCTTGTAAAGTTGTCGATTGATCTTTTGACAACATTTAATAATTTTCTAGTAGTTAGTTTTGGCAAAATATTGTGTATTTATACTTCTATAATTTCTGAGTTAACATGCTAAATGGCCTTGTGAATTGTGATACCATACGAAAGATATACTGAATTATCTTTTAGAATTATGTTAACATCTATTTCTGGAGTTTGGATTAGGCATTAATTTTTTGCGAATTACCTAAATACATCTCATTAGTTAAAAGACATTTCTAGTGGTGTTGTTATTTCAAGGTGTAGGAATGAACTTATTCTCTCGGTCATGCTTTACATGTTACATGAGCAGTATAATTGGTATTGGTCCTTGTGTATAACCAATAATTTTTTAAGGTTTTGGATGCTTTGTTTTCACAACTTTTCTTTCAATTAGGAGTAAAAGTGAAACATTGTATGTCACACCTGGGAGTGTAATTCCCACTGCCAGGAGGTATCCTACTTGGCGACAATATAATAAAAGAGAACCTAGAGCCAATTATTCATGTACTAACTCAAGATAAACAAGAAATTCAACAAACTTTATATATTTATTTATAAAATTTTTCACTACAAGTACAACAAAATTGAACTAATAAAACATCCGATGAAAAAAACAAAAAAATACCACGAAACAAAAATCAAACAAGAATCAAGTGTTTGAGTTCTCTATGCAACTCTATAATCTAGCTGAAACTAGCTATGATATAAAAGGGTGCCTTTCTTTGCAAAATTGGAGGCCATGAAAAGGAGACAACATAAATTTATTAAGTGGGTAATATGCATAAATTTAATTTTGTTTATGAGGTTAATGAACTAAAGAAAGTAGGTCACAATTTCATATTACAACTTAAAATTTTCTTTAGGTTCTTTTAACTTAACATATATGGATGTATAGATATATATCTATAATCATTTACTATTTATTTTTGGTAATGTAAAAAAATTTGTCAACAAAATGTTTTTAATAGGATGAGATATAAATGAGTATGTAGGAGTTAAAAATGAGGTATATGATAGGATGCACGAGGGTTATGCTATTAAAATAAAAAATAAAGGAGGAAAAATTATATTGGATTTTGCGATAGTATTTGAACTTATAATAGCTAGTACGTTTTTCTAAAAAGAGATACTTTGTTGCGTTTAAAAGTTGGAACAGTAAGTCGCAAATTGACTTTTTTATGGTTAGGAAAAAAGATAAAAAAATTTATAAAGATTATAAGGTCATTTTGGAGAAAACTTAAATACCCAACATAGGTTTGTAGGGTTGAATATGCGTCTTAAGCATAGTATCAATAGAAGGAAAACATGCACGATTTCTAGAATCAAATGGTGGAAATTAGAGGATAGGAAGCAAAACATATTTAAGGAAAAAATAGGAGTACAAGTATTAGGAGAAATACATGGTAGCTCAAATACAATATGAGATAAGATGACAAGTTGAAAATGGTAGCCAAGAGTATATTTGGTGAATCAAAAGGATGTGCATCACCGAGTAAGTGGAACGAGAAAGTACAAGAGAAATTGAAGAAAAATGAACAACCTTTAAATTATTATACACTTGTAAGAACGAAGAAATTTTTTAAAAGTATGCAATAGCCAAGAAAGAGACCAAAAAAGCCAAAAATGAAATTTTTAAACGTTTGTATTGACAATTGGATACAAAAGAAGGAAAAAGGGCATCTATAGAATAGCTATAGCGAGTTAGAGGAAAACAAGAGATTTTATCCAAATAAAATGCATTAAAAATGAATGCAATATGGTACTAGTGAATGATGATGAAATGAAAGAGCAATGGAAGAAGTATTTTCATCAATTTTTTAATCAAAATTTAAGTGACCAACTTAGGTAATTTAAGTAGGTCAGAGGAGTAAGAATTTAATTTTTACCATAGAATTCATATTTTAGAAGTAAAATATGCTTTAAATAGATGCAAAATGATAAAGTAGTTCTATCAGATGATATTCTGATAGAGGTATGGAAGTGCTTAACGAAATAAGTTATTCAACTTGATATTAAAAATAAAAAAAATGTTAGATTAGTGGAGGGTATTTGTAGTCTCCCTATATAAAAATAAAGGAAATGTATAAAATTGTGTGAATTATAGGAATATTAAGTTAATGAGTCATACCATAAAACTTTAGAAAAGAGTAATGAAAAAAGACGAAGAAAAGAGTCCATAATAACCAAAAATCAATTTGGATTATATGCTTAGAAGGTCGACAATAGAAGCTCTATATCTTCTTAGTCAATCAATTGAAAAGTATTAGGCATAAAAGTATGACTTACATATGGTATTCGTCAACATAAAAAAAAGCTTATGACAAAATCGCGAGAGATCTTATGTGAATAATTTTTTAAAAAAAGAGGAGTTAACGTATCATATATTGAAATACTGAAGGATATCTATGAAGATGTAACGATAAGAGTGAACACTTCGAGCGGATTAATCGAAGCATTTTTTTTATAAAAATAGGATTACATTATGGATCAACTCTAAATGAAGATACACTACCATGGTACATGTTGTTTGTAAATGATATTGCTTTGGTGGATGAGACATGTGAAGGACTCCTTTAGGAGTAATGCTAAACTCGAATCTTAGCATGTTGAGCTTTCGGTCCTAGATCATAACGATACGACATCAGTACCGTATCATGCTGTACCGACATAGTTTCGGTATTTTTAAAATATAAAATATATTAACTAAAAATAAAAAATTTATCTAAATATTTAAAATAAAAGTTATAAAAAATTATATATATATATATATATATATATATATATATATAAAATTTTATTATGCTGTAATTAAGCTTATTTAAATTATCCTAGTTATAGCTAGGTGTTGATTAAAATTAT